>WEKX01017597.1:604687-616740 GCA_013390025.1 Pitta sordida | reverse complement strand
CCAAATTCCTTATAGGTCTTGCTTAATTGATGAATCACACAAGCATCTATTTATAGATTCAAAATAAAAGTCTGTATTTAGTAAAAGTTGTGACTTTTGAGAAGACAGTGTATTCTTCAAAAAAAAAAAAAAGAACTTGTGTATCAACTCATACTTACACACTGAATTGCGCTTAATTGCTCAACATTATATTATTAATAGTGATTCTTTAGGAGAGTTTAAAGTAACAGCTAAATAAGTAATGGTCTTTAAAATGTTTTTACAATAGACTTTCAAGACCCCAGGTTTCCAGTTATTTTGACAGGAAATATGCTATGGGATAGTTTGCAGCAGTTCTCAGATACAGCTGAATCTAACTACAATGTGGGATATGATCTGTGCTGTTGTGTCTGCTTTGAACGTTAGTGGACCTTTTTTTTAAGTCAAACCACACTTTAAGCTGGCCCTTAACTGGGGATGAGTGATGAGCCTTAGACACCACCATATGCTCCTTGATCACTCTAAGCAACTTCCATGTGGTCAGTTCAGTGAAAAGACACACATAAACAGTACAGAATTATATAATATATGGTAACATGTTAAGAATGCATAAACAATCTTATATATCGTGTGGAAGAACCGTGCTTTGATTCTAACTACATTGCTCATTGTAACAGCTACAATTTTCTTTGATGCTTTTGTCCCTCTTAAGAATAATGGGATCATTCTGCTCTAAAACTACGAGTAATCTTTTCCTTGCATTACATTAGTGGGTGAGGCCATTATATGAGAGTGAGACCATTTTATGAGTAGCCATTATGTGACAAAGCTCCCTGTCTTATTTTGCAGAGCTGGTGAATTAATTCATGTCACAGGAAGTCAATGTATATCTTGAATATCAATCCATGTGTGAAATCTGTGTCTAAGAAAATGTTACAAAAATTAAATGATGAAACCTGATAAACCAAGTCTTAAACTTGGTATATTCCCCTTACTGATGATGATCCTAATATTTGTATCCTACAAGTTCAGTCTTACTTCTGTCTGACTTACGATGCTACATGTGCTGAACTTAATTATCGCTGAACAACCTGAGAAGCTGTTTTTTTATATAAAACAATGGTGTTTTCCCCAACCATTTAAAGGCAGAAGAGATATTTTGCAGTCACAACAGTTATTTCTGAGGCAAGCTTTACAAGACTTCCCACTCAGTTGAGCTAAGTATTTTTTGAAACAGGTTTTATCACTGACTGCTTTTCATTTCTGTGCATTCTCCTTCCCTAACAAGTGTTTTCCCTTCCCATCTCCACAGTAATGTGACAGGCCTTACAGGACTACCATAGAGTACTGTCAAAGAACTGCTGTTTTCCACTTAACTCTTCCTCCCCTTGCACCACCTCTGAGCATCTTTCAAGGCAAGATTTTTACAGATTTGTAAAATGCTAAGTCCTATGGAGGACCAGAAATCAGCATGACACTAAGAAATAACTCAGTCTCTGAAAATGGTGAGGAAGCATTCAGATAAGAATAGACTGTACAATTATTTACTAATGTCAGGGATAATCCTTTTAAGGTCAGAAAAATTGCATTTGAAATACAACTGTCATACAGAAAATCTATCTTGTTTTCATAAGAATTTTTAATACGTAGCATCCACTCTTCTTAAAATCATCACTACTGTTGCTGCTATTCTACACTTACTTTAATATGTTAAAAAACTTTACCTTTCATGTCTTCTCAAAATACAATTTCAGGCGGAAAGAAAATAGTTCTATAAAATTCAATTTTTCTATTTAAATTATTCATGTATGGAAAATCATATTTCATGAGTAATTTTTCAGGTGCTATTTTTAATGCTGTGGCAGCTCAAAAGCATCTTTGTGTTGAATTTGCAAGCTTGGTATGTAGTTAATTCTTGGTGATAAACATGTGCTTTGCTTTTTGAAGGCAATTTGGTTTGGAAACAAAATCATAGAAGTCTGAAAATGCTGAAAATGCACATTCAAAGTACGCTTCTGACTATCCTGATCGTAAGCTTATATGAATGTTAAAAGTGCTATACGTAATTCGTATGTGCAATCACCCTCAGCTGTCTGTGATCATGTGCACTTACTTAGGTGTAGAACTTCATGGTGTAAGTAAAAGCAGTTTCCACAGTGCTGAGAAGCATTGAAAAACTTGGTTAGGAAATTGGAGTTTTGGTAAAATCAGTCTGAAAGTGAAAGAAGGAACTAAAAGAAAGAATGCAAGGTCACAGTGAAATATTATGTTGTATGTCTTTATAACTTCTAGAAGGTTGCTTTGCAATGTACATGTATGTACATTGACATGACATGTCATGTATGTACATGACATTCTCTCTTGGGGGAGGATAAGCTTTGCTTGACAGTCCTGAACAGTATCCATAATAATTTTTCATGTATTATTTAATAACAATAAATTTCTGGTAATTATTAAAATATTTTCAATTCACTAAAACCCAGAAAATATCACGGTAGCAATATCACCAAGACCTGTTTAGCCTGTAGACTGCCTGACTCTGCTCTCAAGGGCATGGAGAGTGTCTTGTCCTAAGTCAGCACCCACAACAGAAATGCTGAGCAAGTGCAAATCTGTGGCACCTTGGCTTTTGTACTGCCAAGAATTACTTCCAGACCATTTTACCTCATTAAACAGCATTACTGCCTTCAGTGTAGAAATTGCAGTTCAAACTGACAACTCCCTACGCGGGCAATCCTTCTTACTTGTCTTACAAGTGGGTGGGAGAACTACATGAAATTGTGACTCATATTTTTGTGTGGTTTTAATTACTATTGGAAGAGTAAAACCAGAAGACAATACAGAGATAAGAAAATAACCCGACTCCAAAGTTTCAGACGGGCTGGTAATCATCAGCTGCCTCCAGGGGTGCAGGCCTGATGGAACAGGCTTTTCATCGGAGATAAGCATCCCATGCTGCAACTACCTTTTAAAGAAATGCTGCAAATGAGGAAAAAAACAAGGGACAGCTCCCCAAAGCACATAATCTCTCTCAATCTCTGTAAACATCTAGGAAACATCTAGGTGTTTTTACATTTTCAAATGAGCAGGTGTGAATCATGAAAGAGGTACCATTATGGAGCTCTATTATTTTCCAAGACAGCTCTTCTTCAGTTTTAAACTCATCTTAAGTGTGGTTTAAGCAACATTGTTAGTTACAATCAACGTCTAACAGGCAGATGGCTCCTTATTTTGAGTTTCTTCACCAGTTCATTGAAATCTGCTCCCTTTTTATACAATTGTATTTCTAATGAAAAACGCTTGTGTGTGTGCATGTTATTGGGTACTCCTCTACAAAATCCCTTCTGTGTTTATTTCTGATGTAACCCTTCTTGTTGCTCTTTATGCTTACATGAAAAATAACAGGATTTTAGCCAAAAGATCAGCTTAAAGAATTGAAACGTTCAGGTTGAAAAAGACCTTTAAGATCTTTGAGTCCAATCAGTTACCCAGCACTGCCCCGTCCACCAGTAAGCGGTGTATCCACATTGTTAAAAATGGCATGAGTCAATTAAATTTAATTAAAATTGGTTTATTGAAAATATTAAAATTCATTATATAAAAATATTGAGACAATACAGCATGGCTAACAGGGCTGGGAGCCTGGCATCCAATGCCCAGAACTCAGTTTGGCTGAGGTTGGCTTGACCTTTTTAAATTCTAATATTCTATCTTGATTGGTGAGTGTCATCCCTTAGGAGGTGGAGTACAGTTCGATTGGTGAGAGAGTTGTATTTCAGGAGGCAAAGTGACTTCTGATTGGTTATGTCTGCACATGCTCACTTCATTTTACAAGAGGTCTTTGAAGAGCATAGTAACAGAAGAATGTATAAAAATACCACACAAAGTTAGAAGGAAAAATACAAAATACACCTTATACAGAAAAAGGCCACAACTTGTACCAATGCAGCTTTTAAAGAAACATCAAAAGCGATTTTTGTAATAAGTGGTAAACTTTTCCTTTGCTATACAAGGTTACTTCAGTCTACTTTGAGTAAATATACTTAATACTGATTTTTTCCTTTTTGGTTAAAATAAAAAAATGGATCAGAAGAACCAATAAACTTACTTTAAGAATTCTCAATCTTAAAGTTTACATAAATGGATTTAGGTAACCCTGAATAGTGAGATTCACATAGAATCTGAGACACACACATTTGTTATGAGAAAGGAAAGGAACATAGAGAAACAAGTTGTGTTGTTTCATAATAAAACAAGGCAAGACAAGTGAAAAAGGGTTGTAAGAATGAAAATATAACATACCTAATTTAAACTTAAAAGGATGCACATAAAAGAAAAATACAATGTCAAGAAAAATCTTCAAACTCAAAATACAAAAGCTTAAACATTAAAAATGCAATTGGAACTTCTAAAGAAATAAAATCTGACTTAACCCCGCAAAAGGAACATAAAATGCAACCTTAACTCACATAAAAATACATTTTATAAAGAGAAACACAAAAACTTGCATTTTAAAATTTTTACAAAAAAATACATCTTCTGCGGAGAAACACAAGAGTCAGTTTCTTTTGGGAACTCAGTAGCAAACTACTCCTTCTTCATATGCTAATTCCAAGCTGTTAGAGAGAAATGGCTCATCCTGGATGTAGTGGTTTCAAGTAGCCCTAGAAGAGATGGGCAGTCTTGGGGTTTCTACAAAAACCCAAGCCGGTAGTTTTTAGATGTAGAACACTCCTTAATACCATGTTTTATGCTATGTTTATTCTAGGTTCATGCCACTGTCCTAGACAGGGAAACATGCCTCTCTCCAATAAAATAAGCTGATTTCTCTCTCAGTCCAGGAATGTGGTAGTTGGAACCCCCCCTCAGAAGTTGAAAAGGCAGGCCAGCCAGGCCTAATCGTTTTCAGGTGCAGCATTTGTGAGTCAATGGCTCTGTTATCTACAATTTCTATACCCATTGCAAGAAGTCTGGAGAGACAGACAAGCTTACATCCCCCTCCCCCTAGGAAAGCTAAACCTTTATTCAAAACAATTTCAAACTAGGCTACATTGTCATAATTTTATTAATTCTGCTTTCACTTGTAAATTCATAATTCTCCACATTTTTCACAACATCTATGCAGTTTTTTAGGTACCTACATGGAGTGTAACTCAACCACTTCCCAGGACAGCCTGTCCATTGCTTGACAACCCTTTTGGTGAAAAAAACTTTCCTAATATCCAATTAAAACCACCTCTGGCACAATTTGAGGCCAATTTTGTCTTATCACTCTAATGTTCTTGTGATCACAGACGGTAGTCCTGTATTTCTTCTTCCCTCTTAGAGAAGTAAAGAGTAAACCTGCAGAGAGGAGTTTCCTAGGAACTGTAGACCTCTAAGCTTCACTGCTTGGCACGGAAAACCTCTCAGTGACTGACATTCCAAATTAATGTTAGTTAAGACACAGAGTCCACATACCTCTTCACCTGGAATCACTACTCCTGCAGAATTTTACAGCTTATTTATCAGCCTCAACTAAGTGCACCCGTATTGCTAGGAAAGCTTAAAGACAAAAGTTGTCTGCTTGCTCCAGCAAGAAATCCTGACACTAGAAGCAGAAGCAATAATTACCAACTACGTAAAAAGTAATATGTAAGCAAAGTATTCTTGTTATTTACAATTGATTTTGCTACTGTTATCCAAGGGAACAAATTACCTGTGTTCTGCTCAGTAAATACACCTACTAAAGAGTTTATGTCTAATGTCTCAATGTTACACCTTCTCTCCAGGATCGAAAACTGTTCCCACAGCAGCCTCTATGAGCAGCTTGCTCTCCTTGGCAAGGATGCAGTTCCTTTTTCTCTCATTGCTTTGTCTTCCTAACCTGCTATTCTGTCCAAACCCAGCACTGGAGGGCTTTGAATTTTTTTCTGAGGTTCCTCTAAGTCAACAGCCTTATAATATTTATTAGCTTAAGGAATGTTACAGTGTTCTGTAGAACATAAAAATCAGCAGTCACACACAAGTTGTGTCAGTTTTGAAGTTCTCATTGAGAAATTGCACCAGAACAGCATGCATGATAGAAACGCCCCCCACCTTTGGCTGAGGAACTTGCATTTCCATGACGCACCCACTCCTCTGTGTGTGTGTGTCATCCTTTGCTTTTTTCCAATTAAAACTTGCCCTGATTTCTAATTTATTTTTAGTGAGATAAAAGCCAACATTTTGTTTTCATCAGCTACCTACCAGATACATAGTCATGCCATTTATGTTGTCCTGACACAAAGATGCTGTTGGAAGACTGCTCCTCATTTCAGCAAGTGACCAAAAGATGCACCTAAGTCCACTTCTAAAGACAAAAAGCACCTCCAGTTACAGGAGTAATAACTACCTTTTGCATGAAAACTTACCACTTTTTAAACTTCCTATTGCTATTGAAACTTTGCACTTTTAATCAAGTTTGTTCAAATTTTTTCTTGAAGCTCTAGAGAGGAATCCAGTTGTCTCATAGGCTCAAACTTCCATACACCAAGAAGAAAGTTTTGACCCCTTCACAGGGAGCAATATACCAATACAGTACATGGGATAAAGTTTAGAATCACAGTTCCTCTGCCTCTAAATTGTGACAAATGAGTGTTACTGCCCTGCTAAAGGATATCCTAATTACCTGAAGCTAATGCACACACTCTTCATAGAGTGAATGTGGTATTTCTCTACCTGCCTGCAGTCCCTCAAACACTGTTTACTTCACTGAAAGGTGTACTTCAGACTTTTTAAGGCTGTGGCAGAGTTGCTGATAACACCTCTTAAGTACATGTGCCTGAGAGAAAGCTGGAGGTATGTTCTGCAGGAAATAGTATTTTCAAAGAACAACAATGACAATAAAAGAAGATGAGGGGGAAGAATCCTGCAGAGAAATTAGTTTTCCAACTGGTTTGAACAGCATTGGTGTTTGGTTTCTGAAAGAAAGGGAGGTGGTGTTATTCCTTGCTTCTGGATCTGGCAGGAAACTACTTATTAAAACTTAGAAGGGAAGTTTAAAAATACCCCACTTGAATTCAGAGAGCCACATTAAAAAGAAAACCACCAGTGCCAGTAACGTTGCTGCAGTGGATTCTTGTGGTGCAGCAACAGTTCTAGCTACACAAATACCATCCTACCTGCAGCTGTACCATATCCTGACACAGCAGTGAAAGCTGCAGGTGCTGTGGCAGCAGCTTTGGAGGAAGGACCATGATGATTAACAAGATGCCTAGTTGGGACATGAGAAACCAAGGAAAATACAGTGAGGAGGCAGCTGATAGAAAAATGTCAGTCCCGGTGCTGACCGGAAGCAAAGCAGATGTGTCGTGGTTTGACCCTGGCTGGATGCCAGAGATTCACCACAACCCCTTCTGGAGGAGAAAAACTGGAAAATAAAACTGGTCACAGGCAAAAGCAAGGCAAACTACCAGTGAAGAATATAAAGGATTTATTTACTAACTAACAAGATCAGAGCTGCAAAGGAAACATCATTTAAAAGGCAACCTTTTCCCCCCACCCCTCCTTCTCTTACAACAGATGTCATATTCCCTTTTTTCACCAGGAGAAATAGGGGGAACAGGGATAGGGGTAAAACCAGGCTTGTTGGTATTTCTGACCAGATCCAGGGTAGGAACCATCTCTCTGCCCTTTCATAAAGTTCTCTCTCTCTCTCCACGAGAGGAAAAGTCTTTCATGACCCTTTCCCAAGTGAGATCTCGACCCAGGGACGACAGTTCTTCCGAATTCTCTGTTGTCTGAGAGCCATAGCACAGGATGCAGTGTTTAAAGTGCTACTCTGCTGCTTCATATATGAGCCTCTCCCAAAGTACACAGTTCAGATCCTACCACAATGCACAAAACGTCTGTCCAAAGGATCTCTGCCGAGCTCTCAGCTCCGAAAAACATCTGCAGCTTTTTTTCAGCTTGATCTCCATCTTCGGTCGTGGCTTAGATGGATTCTGCATCACTGGTTCCTCTCTCTCTAGTCCATAGGTTTGCACCATGGTCCGTCCAATTCACAAGCAGCAGCACGATGCCTGGAAGAACATTCCTACCCCCTCTCTAGTAGGCCTGGGGGCGGGGGAGCCTTCCTAGTTTCCAGCTTCTTACACACGTCCTGACCCGGCACTCTACATTTTACTACTAAGTTTTTTTTTGATTCTCTCCCAAATACGTTTATTCACAGAGACGGCTCTATCTCTGTAACCTTGAATGCCATAGCAGCGACTGAGGCCCAGGCAAGAGTTGAGCTGTTAACCCCCTCGCTGCCAGAGCAGCAAAAATCCTAAACCAGGACAAGATGACAAACTGCCATCACGTGCCACCTAAGCTTATCATTGATATAAGCAGAACACATTTTCTGCCACATTCCTGTCCAAGGACAACAGGGTCATAGTTCATGGAACTAAAGTACATATTCAGCTTTTGAAGCTGAAAGCTCCCTGGAAATAGACACAAGTGATAAGGGCAGCTCTGCCTTCTGATGGGACCCTGGAATTGCTGCTGTAGGGCGTCCCGCCCAGAGGAAGCCACAGAGACAGCACAGCAGCTTCCATTAGGTCCAGGAGAACAATGAGCACCAGTCTGTAATGAAACAGGATACAGTTCTGACTACCACAACTAACACTACAGCCCAAAAAGAAGAGAGAATGCTACATACTGAGAAGCCATCCAAAAGCAGAGCAGGAGGATCCCACTTGCACCAGGGTAGAGGTGGGTTGCAGCACTGTCTCTGTTGTTTTCTGAATTTGGAACAAAGTCAAGTCAAGAGACTGCCACTCAATTTATGTGGCCACAGCATCTGTACTTCCAAACACCCACTTTTCTGATCTGCTCATACTGGCTTTCACTACTGAAATGAAAAGCACCTTCAATTCACTTGAAAATTACTCTCTTTCTGAAATTGTTACATTTTTTAAACTCTAAGTGTGCTTCTTTCAGGAAAAGAATCTGTATTCCATGTTGGACTATATTAGCATGGTCATATTCTGAGAGTAAGCAAACTAACTGGCAAAACATCGCTCTAATTACTTTTTAACAATAACAACGTTATTGTTTTTACTTTGTGTTGCACTTAGAAGTGCAACACATTATACAGTAATCCCTCTAATTTTGCAGGGGATCACCACAAACCCCGGATTCTGCAAAGAGCGGTGGATCATACATATGCAAATAAGCCAGCAAAGTGGGCCATTCTGAGCACATGCTGTCCTGCACGGGAACCTGGCTTTGAGTGCACACTGGTCCCAGACAGGAGCCCAGCTTTGAGCAGGTGCTATCCTGGACAGGAGCGTGGCTTTGAGCTGCACCAGTCCCGGATGGGAGCATAGCTTTAAGCTCCTGTTGCAGGCTGCCCCCACCACCCCGCCCCAGCAGTGTGTATAAAGCATACACTCGGAAGGGATGGAGTCCAGCCAACCCATGAGCGAGGCGCCCTGCCCTGCGGGGTGTGCCAGTCCCACCCCCCAGCACAGGCCGGTCCCACCCCCCGGAGCAGCAGAGGCACTCTGCACATGTGCACATGTTAAAATGTCATAAAGAATTGAGGGAAGTCTATAGCATCTTCACTGGAAAAAATACCGTGAAGAGCTGAAGCCGTGAAATTTGATGCATAAAGAGGTGAGGGATTACTGTACTATGAATGAACTGTACCTGAGCCAGAGCTTAATGCCAAAGAACAAAACAGGTTGTAGAGCAGAAAAAAAAAAAAAAGAAAAAATTATAACTCCTCTAGAAACTGTTTTATTTGGCAGAAACCTAGAACTCTTTGTGTGTATTCAAAACTAAATTCCTGTAGAATTTAAGATCTAGTAGTTTTGCTTGTTTTCTTATGAGTCTTTCCTGAGTGCTTCTACTATCTTAGACCAAATGTAACATTAATATATTCCCGTTACTGCCCTATACTGTCTTTACATTACAGTCAAGACAATCTGAAGCACTGGATACAGATAACTTGTGAAACTAATTTTCTTGTGGAGTACCTGCTCTACATTCATTACTTCTGAATATAATGTCCTATATCTCAGGGGACTGAAAGGCAGAATGGATTTTTAGATTGGATACTTAAAATGTACAGCTTATCTTCATCACTTTCCATGGATATATCCAAGTATTACCTGCAAACAAAATACCTGTTATATTCCTGTTGTACTTATTTCAATGTTTAGTCTCCCATCTAATAATTGGAAGTGTTCAGCAGAACTGCAGAACAGCCTGTGCCTTCCACATAAGATTTTTGTTTGATTAGGAATAAATTGCTCTTTTTCTGAGGAAAGATCCCTTTTTACTATCACAGGGTTTAATGACATAGACTACCCAGGAACTTTGATGAGAAGTAGAACCTTCCTGGCAGGACCTGCAGTTGTGGAGCTCAGCAATAAGCTGGTTTCAATCCAGAAATGCATTGCTTATTATGTGCATCACCCGATAGTTGTATGAAATTCTCAATAGGAGAAAAAGTGGGATCACCAAATGATTCTATGATGATGCTGAAATTAAAAACATATTTGAGGAATACATCTACTGCTTGCTAGCCACACTAGAACATACAAGGTTTTAGGATAAAACAAGTCTCTGTGACTATAAAGCTCAACAAAACTTTTCGAGCTTTTAAAGGAGACAGTTTACATTTCTCAGATCAGTCATTCCAGTGATTTCATGCTGCAAGCAGTATTTTGGAATGCCCTCCATTCCTTGTTAGTTATGTTGCAACTCGCAGTAACATCAACCTAGTGTTATGGGTCTTCTCTGGAGTCTAGATGAAAGTAAGCAGTCAAGTCAAAAGATTGAAAGCATCAAGCACAGTGACAAGCACGATGAATGCAATTTGGAAAGTGGAGTAATGTGATGCAAAGAATGGTCTGCTATAATTATCCAAAATTAGTAGTACACCTATGTAAATTGTTTGCTTTGCATGAATATGTTTTTTTGAAAGAGAACAAAACCACTCCTACTTAGTATAGTCGGGTCTCCTATAACGCAGACCCGCGATCTTATTTGGGACCCGCACAGCCCGACTTCCACGTTGAATGGTGGCCGTGCCGCCATCGCTGCTGCAGTCGCTGCCGCCGCCACGGCCACCCTTGCGGCCGCCCCCCACGCTGCCCCTGCAGTCCCCACTGCTACCCGCGCCCTCACTGCTGCCCATTCCACCACCCGTGTGGCTGCCACCGCCGCTGTGGTGCCGGCAGGTCGTATATGCAGTTGCAAAACGGGTCTCCATCGCTAAAAAATCATGCCGCTAAGATCTGAAGCCACAATATGAGGGGTGCAAAGTGCAAGAGGGCCGACTGTATTTCTGAGGCTAAAAAAATGGAAAAAAAAGAAACCACCAAAAACCCCAACTTCTTTTTCTCTGCTGCAAGTAAGCTGGAGGATGCAATGTACACGAAGATGTTCATGAGCTTCCTGAAACTTCTCATTGCCTTGGTAGCACACCTCCATCTGGAAATCCCAGCCATCAGTCTGTCGAAGTAGGTGGTGACAGACTGAAACACTCGCACTGTTTGCAGGCAGCTCCTGCTCATGGGGGAGGTCTCGCTGCTGCTCAAACGCTGCCATCCTGGCGTTGTCCCCTCCCCAGAGGACAACTATTTCTCACCAATGCACAACTACTCCCTGCAGCCAGAGCTGCTCCCAGGAATGGCCACTGACCAGGCTCCCTTTGCCCCGAAAACAGACCGGCACCCAGAGCAGCGGCTGCTGTTCCGCGGGAGAAGTTCGGGATTAACGCCGCCTGAGCACGACTTTGCCAAACCCCGATGTCCTCAGCTGCTCCTCAGCGTGGGCTGATGCCACTGAGGCTCCGGCTGTGAGCGGCCACTGCCCCCTGCACGGAGCCCTCGATCGCGTTGGGATTTAGGGATTTTCTCTGGCGACTGACCACTTACAGAGGCCTCAGCGCACTTTTCCCTAAGCACGCCCGCGGCCCCTGCACCCTCCCCGCGCTGCCTCGGGGGAACGAGCGCTGCTCGGCACAGAGGGCAGGGCAGGGCCGGGCAGGGCAGGGCACGGCAGGCAGCGGCAGCAGCAGCAGCAGCAGCGGCAGCGGCGTGGCCGCCATTGCCCCG
>WEKX01017597.1:554245-604629 GCA_013390025.1 Pitta sordida | reverse complement strand
AGAGCGGGCGGCAGGAGCCGCCGCCGCCGCGGGAGGCGCTCCCGCTCCGTCAGACCGTCCGCCTGGAGGTGGTGCTGAAGGACCCCACCGAGGAGGGCTGCGTGGAGTTCAGCTACCCGGAGCTACTGCTGTGCGGGGACTCGAGGGTACGGGACCTCCCCTTCCCCTTCTTTCCCCGCACTCCCACTGGAACGGGCCCCGCCGCGCATCCTCCTCCGCCTTCCGGCTGCTGGCGGCCCCGGCCTTGCCGATAACGTTATCGGTCACTCCGAGCTGCTCGGGGGTGGTCCTCGCCCGCAGGAGGGGCGGCGTCCTGGAGGGAAGTCCGACGGCCTCTCCATCGCTGCGGGCTCCTCCTGGCGCTGAGGCTGCGCCGGTGCCCGTGGGGGGAATGGGAGGATTCGCACTTGTCCCTGAGCTGGATGAGGTTTCCTGGGCTTTGCTGCGGGCCCAGGCGGGGGAGCGCCGTTGTCTTATGCCCCACTTAGCTCGGCTTTGCTTCCTGCCGCTCCCCTGCTCTGTCCAGGGAGCCCTGGTGTTGCACCCTCCCTTCCTGGGAGCTTTTTTCCTGCAGCTGAAGGAAATTCTGGCCGTTCCGGTCTGTGTTCCGGATTGTCTGTAGGGCTGTGTGCAGGGAAAGAAGAGTTACTAGCCCGGCTCTGCCACGGGCCTTGAGAAGGTACGAAGTGAGCATTAGCAGACTTCAAGGAGTTTCTGCAGTCTTGGAGGGAACAGGGACACATGAGAGTTATTGTTGAAATTGAAACCTCCCATGTAACTGTTAGGAACTTAATTCAAGGGGGAAAAGTTCTCTCCTTTTCCCTGTTCTGCCCAGACTGAAAATATTTTGTTTATTAAGGAGCAGAGCTGGTGCAGGCACTTTAAGAAGGAAGAAGCATTAGCCAATCAACAGGACCCAGTATTCCAACCAGGAAGGAGAGTCATCGTTCTTCGGGAGTTGAGGATACCAGTGAAGTTGCGCTTGATTTAAGTAGTTGTGTCTCCTCTTAATTCTAGTATGCAATTTCAGAGAAAGTTTGCCTCGCACTGGAAGCGGCAAGGGAGCAAGTAGCTACTCCTGATAAAGTTGTGGTAAATCTGGTGATCAGATCATGCCTCAGATACCAGTACTGATACTGCCACTGGGCTTTCACATCCAGCACAAACTCGAAATTTGTTAATACTACTATTTTATGAGCCGAAGTGTTTCTAGGTGATGATGATGCTGCTGTAACTATGCTTAGCACCCTCTCGCTTTTTTTATTGCAGTGGGAGGGATGTACACGCTGGATTATGTTAAAAGGTAGAAGGCAGAAAAATCGGTGACTGATTTTAATTGCTCTGAGATCTTGTGGTGCAAGTTAAAAGGTTCCTTCTGTTCATCATGTCCTACAGCTGTTATGGGCAAACAGTGCTCCTTATAACTCCTCTGAATTGATGTAACACAATCATGCTGCACTGTGAAGTGAAATCTTTCTGAGCAGATCTTATCTGAACGTGAAAATTGTGTTGGTGCTTAGAAATGTTTCAGTATGTGGAGGCTGACTTTTCCCTTTGGCAGTTCCCAGTTCCATAACTGCCTTTTTTTGTAGGTTACCAGTATCTTAATTACATAATCGGGGAAAATGGCTTTTTCTGATGTAGTCGTAATGTAAATTCTTCAGGGGATGGGAGGAGAAAGCATTGATTTAGGGAATTTGGGGGCAGTTGGCATCAGAGACTTCTATCACCATCTCTACCTTTAAGCAATGCTTTAGAAGAAACTGTGGTTCTCAGCTCTGTAGAGTCCATATGGAAATGAGTGGATCATAATGGCCTGTTAATTGCTGGACTCTGTGGAATGATCAGCTGGTTATGTAAAACAGTGTCCTAAATTATGAACCTTTTACAGTGATTCTGGACTTGATTATTCATGTTTAAAAACCGATATATACTTGTCCTGTCAGTTTAACTTTTTGCTTGCTGCATGTATATGAGGAAGCTGGAAAAGTTACACTGATAAGGTAGGGAAGACTTAGTCTTGAGATTTGCTTTTTCCAGGTAGTAACTAACTCACAGCTAATGTTGAAGTTTTAGGTGGAGTTTTGGATTCTCACGTTTGTTCTTTTACTACTGTTTCAGTTTAAAATGTACAGGCCATATAACTCTATTTGTGCTATGCAAACTTTTTGTAGGATGAAGATTTGATTTTTCTGAAACCTGTTGTTGAATTCTCCCTTATAAGAAGTCTCTCAAATTTCTTATAATATTTCCCATTAAAGTTTAATATTACAAAGTCAGGAGCTTGTCTTTCCATCTTATGGTGTTGCTTGGAGCCAAAGCAACCAAGAAAGGGTCTTGAGGCAGCCTGCTCTGGAAAGGCAAAAGGACTGGTACACAGGAATAGCTTCAAACTTTGCTTTAATACATCTCTTAATGAAAAGACAGAGAATCCCCAAACTGGTTTCACAGTACAACTTATCTTTTTTATTTTTTTAAATTCCAAATTTGAGTTCCTATCCTGAATCAGAAGCTAGTGGAAGTGTTAAATTTACAAACTTGTGCTGTCCTTTTCTTTCTTTTTTGCTTTGATAAACATCCTTTGATAGGATTGTTGGTAGGAATTACATACAGTTTTTGGATGTGAGTACTAAATTAGTGTGGTTGAAGAGTTCATTTGCCTCTTGAATGCTGGTGGAAGTCAAGGCGTGCGCTGGTTCTGTTGGTGTAACTGAGGCTTGGTGCATAAAACAGAAGTCAAAGTGGATGAGCCAGAGGCCCAAGCTGGCTTCTGTCAAGCAGACAGTGAAGGTGCTGAAATAGTAATGCTTCAGTCTGAAGGTCATCCAGCCCTCGGAAACAGTCAAAACCAACAGTTGCTTCAATTTGAGTTTGCAATAGTGCTTAACTCATCAAATCGATAGTGAGCTACAGCTTTGAAAATGGAAAAGGGACGTAACACCTAAGTACTAAACTTTACTTGAGCTTTGCCTAGCAGAAGATGTGAAATAGGTTTTCCCATTTAAAAGTAGAGAAAACGGTATTTCGTGAATTGAGCGGGATTTGATATTTAGTTATGCCTGCAGTAAGTATGTACATGATTTATGTTTCA
Organism: Pitta sordida; assembly: GCA_013390025.1. Taxonomy (NCBI): domain Eukaryota; kingdom Metazoa; phylum Chordata; class Aves; order Passeriformes; family Pittidae; genus Pitta; species Pitta sordida. The sequence continues at coordinate 601,538 of WEKX01017597.1, read as the reverse complement.
GGCCTAAGTATGGCTTCCCTTAATTTTTTCTCTTAAGTTCTCAGTCTAGGAAATGCATGATAATTATGTGGTGTTTGCAGTTTCGCTGACCTTCCTCATTACATTGGTCTTGAGTTAGTTTGGTCACCATTTAGTTAATATACAGGCGTTTCATACTGTGAGGGATCTGGTTCTTCTGAACTTAGTGTTACTTTTTTTCTCTTAGTCTATTTTAAATCTTCAGTTACCCATTGATGAGTGTTCCATGTGCAGTCAAGTTGATTGCCATCCATGAAGTTCCTTGAAATGGAACTCCATTCCACCGTATTTTAGCATCCAAGTAGAATGCTAAAATATTTTTTATTTTATTTAAAAATATTTTTAGATAAATTTAAAATTTATTTAAATTTATTTCAAAAATAAATTACTTCCCCCTTTCCAGCAATTACTGTATTTTATGTGAACTCTACTTTGAAGGAGACAGCCCTGTTTTTCTGCCAAAACTTATTTTTAAAAAAGCACTGTGTTCATTGACCTGTTCATTGTTTGGTGAAATTCTCTTTCCAAGAAAAAAAAGTGTGCATGGTACTTCCTTCTTATTTGCATAGCTGGAATATTAAATCTCTGTTGTCCTTGTGCCTCACATAATAACAATCTTCTGTAATCCATCCTGTGATTACTGAAATTAACTCTTGCACCTTTTTTTCCTTTAGATAAACCCCTAAACTAAGGTGACTTCTTTAACTTAGTGAGCTTTTTAGTCTTCTGGCTGCTTCCCTGCTGGTCAGTGTACCAGGTACATCTTGTCTGTTGTATCTGGAAGGATCACAACACCTGCAAGAGGCACCAGTGCAAGCAGAAGTGAAAATTGTTTGTATTTAGAGAGAGTTCTTTCTCTCTGAACCTCAAATGGCTACAATTCTCTCTTATGCTCACACTTTCAGTTGAGGTTTTCTCATCCGAAGCCAAGTAATTGAATGATAATTGAATGGGTCAAATTAATTCTTATAGACCAAAGTAAGTATTTGGACACAATATAAAATCTGACTACTTAATCATCATTGTTTATTGACACGTACTAGGTTTCTGTCAGATGCACTCTGTGTTTCTTGTGAAATGAACATGTAACTTTTGCATTTTTCAGAAGAAATCAGTTCACTTGGAAGATCCATTTAATGATGAGCAACGTGAGCGACATGAAGTAGAAATGCTTGCCAAGAAGTTCGAGGCAAAATACGTGAGTTACTGCTCTTTGTTAAAACACACAGATATTTAGTAGTGATAACTTGTGATGCTGTAGAGATGTTAACATCACGTTGGGATTTTTTCCTGAAGAAGGTTGCTGATACAGTGTTAAATGACTTCTGTACATTTCAGAGATGACTGTCTCACAGTATTTCATTTAAGCACCTTGAAGCTGCCACAAGCTTATCAGACAAGTCTGCTAAATAGATTTGTCTGTAGATGTTATAGCTTGTGAAGCTATTCTTGGAAAAGCTTCCTGTATAAATACAGCTGAGTAGTAGAAGCAGGTCGATATTCATGCTGAATACTGTGCCTCAGGAAAGAATTTGTGATGCTGTTGTGCACTGTGGAACAACTCTTCTGTTTGGGATAAATGCTGATGAGTCTTGATGAATTTCTGACTAATTTAGAATGTTTCCATAGGAAAATATTTGTTGACTAGTAAGTTGTTGCTTGATGCATTTCTTGTAGCTTCTAGCTGCCTAAAGATACTCTGCTGACTCCTGGAAGTGTAGTGTGAATAACTTGAACGACACTAGCTGGCAACATAAAGAGGTTTTCACTAGTAAGTGAAGGTAGAAATCAGAAAATGTTCACTAAAACCACACCCAAACAGGTCTGTAAGAATTCATATGGGTAGGGTTGGGTGATTAATTCTGAGCTGGCAATCAAAGCTCATCATCATGCTGAGGCATGTTGATATTCTGGATTACTAGTAGGGCACCTCAATAAGAAGAGAAACCAGGGCAATCGGTTTTATCTTTTGCTATTAATACACATGTTAAAATCTGTCTTTTCTGATTTTTAATTAATTTTTTTTCTGGCAAAGGCAGATTTTGGAGTGCCTGATCAATACATTCAGTAGAAGTAATTACTACTTCAAGGCATGTTAGCTGTGATACATAGCAAAACAAACTCTTGAACTGAAAAGACTAATTCTTGGTTTTTGGAGGGATTGACAGAACCAGGTATACCCAGTGAATTGAGGAGGCAGTTCCACAATACTGTTTGCTTTTAATTTTTTTTTTCCTGCACGTGAGAGAAAAATGTTTCAACGGTACTTTTTTAGAAAACTCATTTCCACAGTACAAGTTCAGGATTTTGATGTACTTAAACAAGTTGATTAACTGCAGTAGATGAAAGTCAATGTAAGCATGTAATGCAGCATATGTAGGAGGAAGTGGTAGTGGAAGCAGTCTAATTTTGCATGTACATTTGTGCATACATCAGAGCTAAACATGTACATTCATGGACAAAACATCTTCTTAAACTTAAGAAAACTAGAGTTCAATGCTGAGTAGTCACAAAAAGGGAAAAATAGATGCTTTTAACCACTAGAAAGCAGGAAGTAACAGCAAGTACAGTTTTTAACTGTTTAAATTCACAGTGCACTTGTATCTTGATTGCTACCTACACTTCTGATTTCTTCCCTTTCATTCTCTGCCTTCCCTTATGCCCCTCAGCCCCACGAAAGGTCGTGTCTTCTGTACACAGAACAACTTGTGAGGTTAGAGCCACTAAGCACGAAGGGTGGTGAGGGATTAAGGTTTCATGTGGTAGATACTCTGTCCAGTGTGAAAGTCATCAGTCTCTTCTTGCCACCCATGCTCAGAGGAATTGCATCTCAGTGCACTGGCCCACTACCAGTGCTCCTTCTGACTCCCCCCAGCCATCTTCTGGCCCTTGTGACCTAAACTGGAACATGGATCCCATGGATCTCCTTTCTTCTGGAGAGAGTGTGGTGCTGTTACCACTTGGAGTTAAGTCTCACCACTCCTTAATAGAGCTTTGGTGTCAGAATAATCACTGGTTGTATGAGAAAGAAATAGATGTTTGAGGGGGTTTTTCAGATTTGCAGGAAGTACAAGGTCCTCTTTAAGTTATTTAGGTATTGCTTATCTATATCCATTTAAAATCAAATCAGACAATGTTTTTAATCATATAGTGTGTGGCAGTACTCCTGGAAAATTTGATACATGAAGAACAGTCCACTTTGAAGACTTAGTTCTTTTCAGATAAATGCCTGCACTTATAATCAAGTCCGTACATTATTTAGTGTATTTTGCAGGTACAAAGAGAAGGCCTATGAATAAATGCATTTTTGTAAAGCAGGATGCATAACATACAAGTTTTTACTTGATTGTTCATAACTTTTTTGGAATTGGTGCACATTTTAAATAACAGCATAAAAATCTGTTCTTAAGGGTTCCTGTTGTCATTGTTTTGACTGCTGTTATTCTTTAGACAAAATGAAATACTGTTGTGGACATGTGCTCCTGAACCTTGTACAGGTTTGTACATATATCAGACTTTTTCTTGGATGAAAGCAAAGATCCATCTACTGGATGGTCACATAATCATCTGACGCTGGTGGAATCTCGTACTTGCAAGTGTCCCTCACTGCCTCTCTGGCAATCTCTGTCTTAATTGCTCCCAAAGACAAAGACTGTGTGTTCTAACATTTTTGTAGCTTTCTGCCTTAAATTTGCCAAATCATTCCTGGATTTCTGCGTTCTGTGGCACTGAGTACCATGATGATGGTCATATAAAAACATTCTTTGTGCTAAAACCTGATGAGTTCATGTGGTGCTCCATGGTTTCTGAATTGTAAGAAACAGTGAAATATTTCCACTTTTCCTGCACACTACATGTGATTTTGATGCCCTTTGGTTCTCCAGCTGTAGTATCTTAATATTGTTATTGTATGGAGGTGGTGGTTTGTATGTTTAATGATCCTTGTTGGATTGCTGTTCCCTTTTTTGTTCTAATTCATTTTTTTTTAATGAAAGGATATTAATGGTATGATGCCCTGATTTATCAGTGATGTAATGATGACTTCTGGGTTTTTTCTCTGTTCTTTCTTTTTTCCTAAGTCCCAATTCTTACTTTTTTGACCACTCTTGATGGTTGAGCAAATGTCATGGAACTCTGCATAACCACTCCAGTGCTTCCTGAGCAGCATAACAAATTGGGAGTGTACTGTATTTTTTCTTGCTTGGGTTGTACTTCCTTTGTGTGAATTAGCTTGCTTTGCTTGATGCTGAATTTAGCTGACTGCTTACCATACTGAATTCAGAGGAACTCTGATATCTTTCAGTAATTCTTCAGTTGCCTTTTTTTCTTTACTATCCTTAGTAATTTATGTCATCTTACACCCCTACCCTCCCCCAACTGTTAACCCTCTCTGTTACTTCTGAAGATGAGTGGGAATACATGCTCCATAGTGATTTCACTGATTATTTTCTTTGCCAAAATGAAATACTGATTTCTGCCCTGTCTTTCCTAGCCTTAAATCGGACATCAGTTTGAGTGGACCTTCCTTGTCTCATGACAATTTCTTGTCTTTAAAGATCTTTGGACCTTTTGTAAAGCCCCAGAAGTACTATTTCTTTCTATACATAATTCCTTCCTGGTCTGTAATGTATGTTCTTATGCTGATTGGTTCTGTTAACTTCTAATAACTTTTATTAACTTACCCCATACAGAGACCGGGTTTACTGGTTTTAGATTCTCCTGTAGTCCTTGTAAGATTCCTGAAGTATTGGCATTATATTTGCCACCCACCTCCTAGTCCTGTTGGGCAAAGGTTCTTTAAACCCAAGGTGACATGCCACAGTTAATTTGTTGAGTCACATTTGGCTTTCATGAATACCTGCATGAGTGGTATTTGCAGCTTCAAGAGCCAGACACTTTAACTTGCTCTAGTGTCATGACTGGTTATGCTCTAGGGCAAAAAGGCTGGTGGAAAGCTTCAGTAGTAAAACTTCTCTGAACTGCTGTATAGTAAACACTGATGGAGATCATCCCTTCCGTTCTGCTGCAGTTCCGTATATGCGCCTGGGTAGAACCAGGCCTGAAGGAAAACCTCTGTACAAGCAGTGATTTAGATATTTTCTTATGTCTGAATACAGGTTACTCTTTTAATCCTGCTTTTGTTCATTCAGCTATTACAAGATTTTTGTTGTTGTTGTTAACTTCATTCCATACCTGTTCTTATGAGTGTCAGGCAGTCAGAATGTATTGGAACTTTTAATTTAATTTTTTCTTAATCCTCTTGAACTGAAATCATAGAATCATAAGATGACCCTTGCTGCAAAAGCATTTTAAACTCACAAACAAGGATGCTGATGGTCACTTGGGCCTAGCAAGATCTGTAGTACTGAGGTGCATTGCATTACACGAGTGAGATCAGTACAAATGAAAAGGTGAAGTATAGAATGTGAAGCATTCTTAGGCAGCCTGCTGGCACTTCAGTCAGAATCATGAGCTGTATAAGCTTTTGCACTGAATGTGCACTGGCGTTTAATCGGAGCTCTGCCTTTATTTTTCTAACTCTTTTTTTCCCCTCTCATTTGAAATCTTTTTTTTTTTTTTAAAGAGTAAGTACTGCATGTCTTGGGAATGTGCGGTTATTCAGTGTACTAGCAGATGAGTGGCTGCAGGAGATGATAGGACAGATAGAACACTTAGCTTGGAATATAGCTTGGGAACCTGAATTAAAAACAGGACTCATGTAGGAGTTTTTTCTTCTAGGACTATTGCATTTATTTCTCGAAGTATACCTGAGAGATTCCTTTCTGCTTGCAAGAGCACATGCCTTACTGTGTTACAAGGTTGAATTCTCACAAAATGTTGTAAAAATGGAGGTGTTCAGATGCTTACACTTCTCATAAAAGAGCAACCTCCTTTGAACAGTGTCTGCACACTCATAGTAATAAGTGTGATATTTGGATGTCACAACTGAGAAGTCTCATACTTGATCTAAGCATGCTCAGAACTATAGAGTGCAGGCAGAGAATTCCCAGGAGCAAGTCTTCTTGAATTCATGGAAGAATGCCTGTTGCCATTTTACTGAAGGTGCTGGAGAATTTTCTTGTAAAACTTTTATATTGACAATTTTGACTATATCTGTGAGCTAGAAAACTAGGCTTTCAAGCCTCAGCAGATTTTTGTACAACTTTTAAGTTTAGATTTCATGAATGTTTGAGCTGGGTGTGAGTTTTTACTTGACTTGATTAATAATGGAACATACACATTAGAAAAATATTTAAAGAATAAAATTAATTTTACTGCTTCCTGGAGGTAAGTGAGCCTGTCCATAGTCTGTGACACAACTTCTGGCTTTAATACTCAAGCAACATTTCCTGGTTTAGAGCTCAACATTTTATGCTCAGTCCTGTCAACTGAGGTGACTGCTTTTGCATTTCAAAGGATTTTCTTAATACATTTTTCTACAGTTATGTCATATGAATGCTGCAAACTCTTAAACTCATACACACCATATTTACAATTACTAGATCAGTATTTCTCTCTTTTGATTTAGGCTTGAGTTTACTGTAGAGAATCAATCTCTACTGTGTAGGGAGACACTTCACTGAATGCTGGGCCGTCAGTGTTTTCCCTTGCAATGAGTCTGTAACATACAGAAAAACTTAACGCTTTCTGAATCTATCACCACGCTTTAAAACCATCGGACAGTAAAACTTCTCTTAATGGGAAATGTCAGGAAGGTCTGTCATGCAGAAAACAGGAAGCCAGTTGCAGGGATGATTCTGGTGGGGCATTTTTGCCAGAACTCATCCCTTTGTGAAAGTTTTCGTTGGACATTCGGACCATGTTCAAGGAAGCATCCAAGAAAGCAAAACTGCTAATTCCTTGAATAACTATTCCTCCAATCTAATGTTTTGTAGGCACTAGCTTTTCTCAAGTGATGTAATGCCCTCTTTGTTTTCAGGGTGGAAAGCCCCACAAACACCGGAAAGATCGCCTGCAGGATCTGATCGACATCGGTTATGGCTACGATGAAACGGACCCTTTCATTGATAATTCTGAGGCGGTAAGTGAAAGCCTCATCAAAGTTGCACGAAATAGTGAGACCAAGTTTTATTTTTTTTATAAAGAAGAAAGGTAAGAGAAGATACTTTGTGCCCATGTATAATACAGTGTAAGTGGTGTGAATCCAAAGGACGTACTACCTTATGAGCCCAATGAATTATTGTATTTTTAGTCTTTTTCAGATGTCATTATGCCCTGCAAGAATTAAGGAAGGTATTTCTAGATCACATCATTTTCCAGCTTTAGAAATTAAATTAGTTTTGTGGACTTCATTTACTGTTGCCTGAAATTACACTGGCTCTCTTTAGTTTCTTGTATAGCTGTCTGGATTATTAGTGGATTACTGGTGTTGGGTTTCCTGCATTAGATCAGGAAGCTGTTCTGCTCTCAAACAATAATAGAACATTCACTGAGTATGTGTGAAAAATTTGAAGTGAAACAAATTGGTTGAACAACAGGAGAGTACAGTTTATTTTGTCTGAATATTTTTCAGAAATGAGAACACATCTTGAGGTAAAAGAAAAAGACATTAGTTAGGTGCCGACACTATCGGGTATCAGGAGGTTTATAAGAGGGCATTTAAAGATATCTGTGTGGCGATGTATGAAATTACGAAAATGAGGAAAAAGCTTGGAAAAAGGAGTTGATGATATAAAAGCTCAGAAACCTCCTGTAATTCTTCTTTGTTAAATGTCAAGCAGAAGTAGATGTACAGTTTAGTCAAGTAAAAAAACCAAAAAACCTGAAGAAGTAACAGCTGACGCTTGCCAGCCTCTAGTTTCCTCCACTGCTGAGTGACACTGGACAAAGCGGCAAGGATCTGCTGCTCTGAGGAGGAGGGAGTTAGAAGTCTGAGTGGGAGAGGAAAGATGATGAGGAGTTGTGAGAAAAGAGTAAGCAAAGCACGTGAGTGAATTGCTTAGCAAAAGTTATGTCAAACCTACCTTTAAATTCTGAAACTTTACGGTAAAGAGGTGTGAACTCTGAGCTATGAGATTCTGGCATTTAGATCTTGCAATGAATAATCTTCTGAACTGTGTGAGGTGCACAGAGCGCATGCTGCAGAAATGATACCCTTTTGAGCAAAAGGAGTTCAGCAGCACGTAACCAGAGTGCACAGCAGGCTGAGCTCGTCTGTGCGTATTGGTATTTATTTTAATAAGTCTCAGTTGTGTGAAAAGTGAGTTTGCTGTAGATGCTTATTGTAACTTGTATGTATTTGTCCTTTCTCTTGGTCTACATGAAAATTAATTGAACCTGACAATATTAAACTGCCCTATAATTATCCTGCAACTTTTGGTTGTGTTCTTGGAACAATATTGGGGACTAAGACTTTGTATGTCTGTCCCATAAATCAGGTTCTGGTCTTAAGCTTGGTAGGAACAGAGGTGCTCCATTTCTGCTGGGAAACCACTTGAACCTGTAGGTTTATTTGTATTTTGCTGTTGCTTAAGTTAACCATTCTCAATTTTGGAATTTTATGATCCAAGACCCAGGTTGTGTCTTGGGTTTCCTGGGTTTATTGTGACCTATCACAGATCTGAGATTGGAACCCTTGCAGTACTCACAGATCTTTGTCAAAGTTGGACACGAGTCTAGCAGGGTTGAACACTCACTGGTGTGTTGGTATTTACCATTCTGTTCCTCCTTCCAGCACTGATGGTGTCACCAGCAGCAGATCCGTTGGATTTGCAGGAGCATTTACTTCTGCTCTCTCTTGCCGGAGTCCTTGCAAAAACGTGCAAAAGGCAGTTATTAGAGAACCAGATGGTTGCATCATGTGCTAGCTGTGAAAGCTGTTGGAGAGAATGGTGTATTCTTTAAAGATTGCTCTCCTCAACGACCATTATGCCTTGTGTCTGCGTTACAAATCCAGACTAGTGAGAGACCATCTCTGTTTTGCTTTTATCCCCATTTCTGTATAGAAAAGGGAAAAAAAAACCCCTGCTGCAGTCAAAGTGACTGTTGCAGAGCTTAAGGATCGTGTAATGTAGAAGTTTAAGTTGAACAGAACCTCTCATCCCATCTTAGATGCAAATGGGAAGTATTCAGAAAGAAAATCTACGTATCTGGCTTGCTCATCTTCTGTGTGGCCAGGTGTTAAATCACCAGGTACCCTGAGAAATGTCAGAGCCAGCCCTGGCCTGGACTTGCTTCTTTTTTGAAGATACACTTTCTTACACATAGAAAGCTATAATATCTTGGGCACAAACACTTGAAAAATGAGTGTGAGTGCCTCTTTAATTGCTCCAGGATTATCCCTCCCCCCAAAAATTGAAAACTTCCTTAGAATTCTAGTTCTTTTTCTTAGTACAATTGTGAAAGAAATACTGAGCTCTTCAGCAATGAAATGGATTTATTCCAAAACTTCAGAGATTTTCCTTCTAAAAACAGATTTTGAGGTAATGCCATCAAATATTATTCAAGAAATCAAACCAATAAAACTAAGCCTCGTTTTAGCAGGCCTTGTAATTTAGTAAAGGAATTCTGCTTTCTTTGGGTCTATTTCCAACTAAGCAGTTCTGTACATGTAACATAGATGCATATATAATAAACAGCACTTGTATCAAAGCATTTGGGTCTTCCAAGGGTCCAGGAAGGCCACTGTTTTGTTGGTTTTCTCAAGGGTAGGGATCAAGCACAAGTGTAGGAATCTGGTAATGGCAGGTTTCTTAGGTAGTGGACGATCTTGCTTGAGACTCCTGAATATCTGAGTTTTTTCCTGTGAGAAAGGTATCTCACTGGGGAATAGCAGAGCTCAGTGTGTCAGTGGTAGTTTTTACCATTTTTATGGGGTTCTGGGCCAGATCTTGTTTCAGACCAACTCAATAGTGTTTTCTCATCCTTACTACTGCAAGAAGCTTATTTTATGTGTAGGAAGCAGCATTGTTGCTTTAGAGAGATGACAATCTTTAAAAAAAAGCCAAAACCAAACCAAACTGAAAAAATTATCAACCTGCAAATGTTAGAAGCATGTACAGAAAAATGCTACATAGGGTCTGTTACTAAATATGCTTTCATATTTATATTGAGAAATGGAACACTGTAGCCATTTTCATCAGGAAACGGCTCCTGGTAAACCTCAAATCACAAAGCCCATCCACACTGAATATGTGAGGGTGCCTTAAAGCATCTTTTTTTTTTTTTTAAGAGATTCACTTGCCAACTGTTTGACTGGTGAGGGATTTGTGTGTTTGTATTACTACTGTCTTACTCCTTCACTGTCGCTTTGCTGAGTCTTGGAATTTATGTGGATGGGGAATAGTGCTCACTTAGCCTAGTGTATCATGTCACCTTGAATAAAATGTCCTGCACGATTCCCGAGTTTCTTCAAGGCAGAGCTGCTCTTTGGCACCTGACTTGTCATGTGCATTTGAGTGAATATAAGGGCAAATGTCAATTAGGAGATTCTTTACTTTTTCTCCTCCTCACCCCAAGATACACCGAGGTGTAAAGTGGAGTGTCAAAGGGATAAAGCAGATACAAGAACCATGATGGCTGGAGGAGCAAAGGGAGCAGAGTTTGCAGAACATGTCTGATGCTTGTGAAAGCTGTAGTAATGTTTTCTTGCTCCTTCTGCAAAAGGTTGCACCCCTTTTTTAGGAAGGAATAAGTAATTTCTTTAATAATTTTTTAAATCTCATGTTCTGGCCTAGGTATCAACCATGTGGTTTGGGACTGTTTGTGTATTTAATGACCTCTGGTACAACTGTGGAACTGGAAACTCAGGATCTGCATAAGTACTTGAAAAAATCTGAGACTTATATCTGACCTTTGTAGTACCACTTTTTAAATTGTGTGCATCAAGAATACAGGAGTAAGAAATAACTGAGAAGTAATTATGGGTATAGCAACTTCTAGTTTTTGCTAAATTTAATTTTTTGAAGAGCACAAAATCACTTTTCAAAGTAACCTGAGCTGCTAGAGAGATCATGAACTAGGATATTCTCCATGAATATTTGTTTAAGCAGCACAAGGAACCTAAATATTTTCCAAAAATATACAAACAATATGATTAATATAATACAAAGGGAGGTTTATTATGTGCCAGAATGACAGATCTTTGTTAAGGGCATTTGTCTTACGTGTCATATATGGCATGTTTGGTCTTCATGTCAAATCAAGGGAAAAGGAAAGTGTAACTTCTTTCTACAGAATCTTCTAGTAGTTCTGTAATGTGAAACCTGGAGAGATTAAGTAATACACATTACATAATTATTCAACACTGAACTAGATTTTCATTGTGGGTCAGGTCAGAGCTCAAGCTCTGAAAGAATTGAGTTGTACAGATAAAGGTGGTCACGTGAGTGGTTATATGTTTTATAACTTAGGCTGAAATGTTTTCAAGGTGATAAGAATGTCATCTCATAGCATTCAAGGTCACTTTAGACTGCCTAACTCTGGTGACTGGTGGGAAGGTACAAAAGGTGGTGGTTGTGATGAGAATAAAACAGGACAATAGATGTGTAATGGTACTTCTCTCAGGGTGTGCTGGTAGGCTGAGGGATTGCAATATCCTGACTGCTAAACTAGGATTCTCCTGCAGGACTACCCCATTCTTCTCTAGACTACCCTGAGCCAAGTCATGCATCTTTAATAATGTTATGCTGTCTTCTTCTGTGCTCTGCCAACTGTCCTTTGCCTTAGGCTTAAAAGAGAGGCAAACAAAAAAACCCCAACTTCCCTGTGTGTTTTGGAAGAGCAACCTTCTTTACGACAAAAAGGCTTTCTGTGCTTGCTTTTGATGTCACCTTGGATTAGCAAAGCAATGTATTTTTCCTCCTTAACCTTGTTCAGGTTTTCATTGTATGTCCTATTATGCTGTACTTTTGGAATGATGGTTCTGTGTTCTTGTTTGAAAACTTAGCCTTAAAGGAAGGCAAAGCCAAAGAGTGCATTTCCATTCCTTGCGTCTTTAAAAAGCATAGAGATCAATCCACTGTCTATATTTAAAGTATCTTTAAGTGTGTAGTGGACTGTGTGAGTATTCAGTCCATTTGACTGAAGCAGCTGTATTTGACATGAATTCAGTAACTTGGCTTTTATTCACTGGTTTAATGATGGTCAAAACTGAACAGCTCCCCCCACCCTAAGCTGATTAGAGCTTCCTGAAAAACAAATTGAACAAGGAAGAAAAATTACCCCTGCTTATCTTCAGCTGAAAGTTACCTCTTTCACAATAATAACAAGTTCCATTTGTTAAAACTCAGCCATGTTTGCACCAAATCTCATTTGCAGGAATTAGAAGCATGAAAAAACTTTTTCACATGTGTAGAACTTTTTTAGGTTGTTGTCTGGAAAGGAGATGAATGAGAAGGATCACAGTCAAAATATCTGAATATCACGATTAAAATACCTGAACACAAAAGTAGACAATGTAAAATACTGCGGTGCTTCTGGATTTCAGAACTAAATTGGTATAATCCATAAAATTCCACTGTTCTTGGTATAATAATGATGTTCAAGAGAGTTTATTTTAAAAAAAGTAAATTATCCTTCATACTGAAACATTTGATTTGAATAATGGCACTAGAAGTGTAGTCATGTAGCTCAAGGACAACAGTTTAAAACAAGTTGTGTATGGACCAACTTTTAAATGGTTAGACAGTATATCAGTGTTTATCTGCAGAATGATTTGATAATCTTTCCTAGGACAAATCTGTTCACAGGAATCGATCATCGATCAGTTCATGTCTGTTTGTAGGTCTGAGATTTTTTTTTTTTTTTATTCTTGATCTTGAAATGTGTAAGGAAGAACAGAACACTATAAAGTGTTTTAAACTTACCTTCCTTAGTAAGATAATTCTTTGATTTCATATGCAGCAAGAAGTAGTGCAAAGCAAACCCAGTTCATGAGAAGACGTAGAATTTGCAGGAGCCGTGTTCCCTTTGTCTGAGTCCTCAAGGCTCTTTAAAAGGAAGTCTGATCTAGCTGGTGCCAAACATACTCATATTTTCTGTTCAGTTAGGGCAGTAGAAAATAATAAGCTTGGCTCAAAGGAGAGAATACTTGCTATACAGTCAAGTCTCCTATATTATGGACCCATGGTCTTAATTTGGCTCTGCAAAGCCCTACTGCTGCGTTGAATGGCAGCTCATTAATATGCAAATTTGCCCCACACCCTCAGACGATCCCCGATCCCCGGCGCTGTTTCAGCACTGTGTTGCTGTGTATCGGTTGCCATGGTGGCCGTGCAGGGGTGGGGGGGTGGCAAAGCGGTGGAGCCCCGGCCCTGCCTGGGGTGGGAGGGGAAGTGGCGGAGCCTGGGGCAGGTGGTGAAGCGGAGCCGCCGTGGCCAGGATGGGACGGGCTGCTGAGCAGCTGCGGCTGTGCAGGTTGATTTGCATATTCATGACTGCTTAATTGAATATTCATGTGTGCCAGGTCGCACATGCAGAGTTGTGAAAAGGGGCCTCCTTCATCGCTAAAAAAATCACGCCGCAGTATGGGGGGCGCAAAGTGGCAGAGGGCTGACTGTATTATGGTCTGCAGACCCGTATTTATAAAATCAAACACTGAGTTACAAGTTAGTCCCTGTTCAGTAGGCTGAGAGTGAAAACAGATTTTGGTAAAGAAAAATAGTTTCACTCAAGGGCTAAGAAGAACTAGATGTCAGAAAGGTCTTTGAAAGTCTGACTAAATTAATAGTCCTCCAGAGAAGCTGCAGGAATGTCAGCTGCATAGTTACACTTCCACATCTTGCTGATCCTATTTACCTGTCAACCATTATGGAATATATTCATATATTGAATTAATTCTCCCTTTCTTGTTGCCTTGTTCCTATGAGCCTGTGCAACACAGCATGGTGATTGTTTAAATAATTGTCTGTGATTCACAGCGTCCTCATTTGTGGACTGGTTTTGATCCTTACTTCCTTTACTGCTCTGCATCTGAGTCTTTAGTGTCTTTCCCTTTGCTTATCCTTCACTTGGTATGATAATGGTCCCAGTTTTGACTCTGTGCTTTCTCCTTCGAGCTTGGCAACTACTGTATTCTTCTGCTTTGATCTTGTACTGCCCCAGCCTTGCCAGTTCATTTCACACCCTGTCATCTCAAATGGGAACTGCCTGCTTTGTCTATTAAGTGCTGTGGATAATAATTTATTCTCTCTTTTAGTTTTCCTTGTACCTAATGAAGCTGGTTCTGAGAGCTGTGGAAGAAACAGATTTCTCTGAACTTCTTACCCAGCCTCCACTCTCAAGTTGGCTTTACATGATCCTTGTTGTCTCTCAAGATGAATGAGAATGACAAGTCCACAACTAAGCCGCTTTCATTTTGTCCAATTAATAGTGTCTCCTGCTTTCTTGTGCTCGCCTTGCATATCATCCTAGGATATTTCATAAATCCTGTCACCACTTTTCTCTTCACATTGAAGGATATTCAATAGAAGTGTTAAACTTGAAAATTTAAATTGGTAGAGGCAGGTTTGGTGGTTTTGTGGGTTTTGTTGGGGTAGATGTTTTGTTTGGGTTTTTAAGTTGTTTTCAACCAGTTGGGTTGTTGCTTTGCCTATAAGGCTGGCAGCAATGAAAACAAACACTTCATTATGTGCCTGCTTTCTATCAGGACATAAACAACCAGTGAACAATCAGGTGAAGTTACTCATAGACTGTTGGTGCATCAGTGTTCATATAGTTTATGTGCCTTGAAATTTCATGTTGAACATAATGTAACAAGCGTCAAGAGATAGAATATCAGGTGGAAAAAAGTTTAAATGCTTTGGGGATTTTTGTCCTGACATGGCCGGGGGAATGCATCTGTGTCCTTCCTCATATCCTTCAGAAAATAATACTTTTAATGCTGTAATCCTGTCCTTTTGGACAAAAAAAGGGCATTGTTTTGATAGTTGAGAGGTTGGTGCCTTGGCCAGTAAGTTTTCAATAGCACTGCTATCCTGTATCTATTCTAGCAAGCTGTGCTGTGTACTGGTATGAAATTTTTCATGTATAGGAACTGGTAAATGAACTACACGTTCATTTCAGAAATGCTGACAAGTTCATCTTTTTACTGCCCAGTATGATGAATTGGTTCCTGCATCCCTGACAACCAAATACGGAGGGTTTTATATCAACACTGGTACCCTGCAGTTCCGCCAGGCATCTGAGTCAGAGGATGAAGACTTTGCAGAAGACAAAAAACATAGGCCACCTAAAGTGAGTAATCTTAATTAGGATTTTATGCACAACTCATAGCTGGGTGGGCATTGGAAATACTTGATAAATGGTTCAGATGAAGAGACCCCAGGAAGAATGATGCGTAGCACTGTTTCATTGCATTTTCTGTTTTGTGGCTCCTGTACTGGAACTCAGTAAGTAGCTCAGGATGTCCAGAGGCTGTCCAGTCTTGTAAGACTAACCATGTGTTTAGGCCAGCTAACAAGTTGTGCCCACCCATCTTGAACTGACAGGTTATTCTGTAATTTAATAAAGAGTTTCATGATATGAGGTGGGAACTTACATTCTTCAGTACTGCTTTTATGATTTGAAAGTGCTCCTAATATTCAGAATTACACTTAAATCAAAATGCCTATTAAAATTCAGTGCATCAGAATAGCTGTATTAAAAATTATATATGCAGTCATTTGCAAGTAACATGCTGTTTTATAAATTTTAACAAGTTATAGTCACTGCAAACAATTGCAAACTACATTCACAAGTTCCGTGCCATTCCAAGAAC
Organism: Pitta sordida; assembly: GCA_013390025.1. Taxonomy (NCBI): domain Eukaryota; kingdom Metazoa; phylum Chordata; class Aves; order Passeriformes; family Pittidae; genus Pitta; species Pitta sordida. The sequence continues at coordinate 585,802 of WEKX01017597.1, read as the reverse complement.
TTACTGCTTTCAGATGTGTTTTCCTGCTCTACAATTCTTTAAATTTAATGTAATTTTAAGGCTCTTGTATTGGGTCTGTCTGGGATGCAGTTAACTTTATTTATGGCAGCCCATACGGTGCTATGGTTCGGATTTGTGACCAAAATGGTGTTGGTAGCTACACCAAAGTTTTGCCTGTTGCTGGCTAATGTTTGCACAGTGTGTAGGCTTTCATCTTCCCTACACTGCACCATCAGGTAATCCAGGCATCAGCAAGAACTTGGGAGGGGAGGCACTTGGTCTGCATTGGCCAACAAAGATGTTCCATACTGTGCAACTTCATAGTCGGCAATGAAACTGTGGTAGCAGAAGGTGGAGGGATTCAGTCTACCAAGCCTGCCATTGCTTGTCCTGGTTGGTCATCAGTCTGTGTGTACCTGACAGTATTTTTCTTATTGCAAACTCTAAATTAGGTAACTGTTTGAAAATGATTGATTGACACTCATCAGTAACTGCAATTGCTGCTAGGAATCTAGTTGTCCTGTTCACCTTTATGCACGTTGAGATGTTTTTCTATGGCCTTGAATTGGAACGTGTAAAGACAGCTAAATGTTTCTTGCTGTAAAAGTCCTTTAGAGTGGAAGGATCATTGTCCTTTATTTGCTCTCTTTTCTAGATAGCAAAGTTAAAAGAAAGTGAAGATCGTGGAATGAAAAAGCGCAAGCGGAAAGATGAAGGGACAGAAAAGGAGAAGAAGCCTCGGAAAATGAAAGTTCCTAAGCAGTTGGGGTAGGTTCCTTTCCTCCTTTATAGGAACCCTTGAAGTATATGCTAGGTGTAGTTTCAAGATTGTGCGCCACGGCAAGATTATCACAGCTCTTTTGAATATTGTACTTTAAAACTATAATAGCTAATAGATTTTTGTTTCAGAACTTATGTGAGGGTTTTGTATGAGTCAGTCCTACAGGCTAATTTTTTTGTCCCCTGAAATTTTGAAGAAAGAATAATAAGGGCAGAAAAATCACGCAAGTTTTGAGTGTTATGAATAGCATTTTCTTTTAATGTCCTACCCAACATCTTAGCACTAAGAATTACATCTTCTAATGAAAAATAATTTTCTTCCTATCCCTTTGCTTCTAATGGTTTATGGTGATTAATAGAGTAGTTTGAAGACAGAAGCACAAAGTACTTGCTTCTTCCCTTGATAACTTTTTAATTGTACTAAGCTTCAAGGTTACTAAGGCCTCAAAAGTCACATGCTTGCTAATGGAAAATTCCTTTCCTCTACAGAGTAATGGCCTTAAATTCACACAAGTCTGAGAAGAAGAAAAAGAAACTGTATAAAGACTCACTCTCTCTGGCTGCCATGATCCGTAAATTTCAAAAGGAGAAGGAAGCCATGAGGAAGAAGGAATCTAGTCCAAAACCTCCAGTGACTGTTGCAACCTCTGCCCCTATTAAAATCCCTGCCTCCTCTCTCAGCGCAGGAAATGATATCTCTGACTTGAATCTTAGGATCAATGATCCTGTCCTCTCCATTTTTGGTAGCACAAATGAACCTGAGCTCCTGCAAGAAACTGAAAGTGCCCTGGAGATGCTGGGAGACATTGACTTTGACAAGTTGCTTGATGGCACTTCTGATGGCAGCCCAGTATCTGAGCTGTCAGGAGAGAATGGAAATGTCACTCAGGCAACCTACACCTCTCAGGTCATGACACCCAAGCAGGTGCCTGCCCTCCCCGAAGGTCTGCCTGTGCTACTTGAAAAGCGCATTGGAGACCTTCGAACAGTAAGTATGAATTGACTGGTAATGGATTGCATTCAACGATCTGAGAGAGCAAGGAAGAACAATTCAGACTTGGGTATCATCCTTGAAGTGCTCGCTAAAACTTTAAAAATGAAGAACTTATCTTAATGTCCATCTTAATGGCTGTGTTTATACTCAGATGAAAATGGGCACTAGATGAGGCAGGTCAGTTGTTAAGCAGTGTTTGTTTCACAGAGGAAACGAGGTTTTCTGAACCTTCTGTGTACAATAACTTGTAATGTTTACTTGGGTATTTCTCTGTAATGGAAATACTAGTGTTACCTTAGCTTGAATTATTAGTTGTTGAAGTGGATGGGTGGTTTCTTATTTTGGAGGAGGAAACCTGAAGTATGCCTGCAGCTTACAAATCCATGGATTGAATTTTGGCTTTAACTTTCAAGTTTAAAAGAAGCCAAAACAAAAATCCCACCAAAACGTGAAGCCACCGCCCAACTACAAAAAAAAAAAAAGTCCTAACCACAAAACTGGGCTTTTTCTTCTGGAAGGTTAGAACAGAGTGCAAACTTTTCAAAAATGCTGATGAAAGCTATGATGTCAACAAGTTAAAAATATCCCAGACCCTCACTGACAGGAATCATTGCTGTTAAGGTATCATAAACTCCTTGTTTCAGCTGTGGATGTTACCTTAAGTTGAGAATAAATTTGGGGTTTGATTGTTCAGATTATGGTATTAAAGCTTTTCCTTACAAAGAGTACTAAGAGCAGCTTTTCCTTACAATAAGTTTTGAAAAAGTAATTCAAGTTACTACCTGTTTTGGACAAAAAAATAATAAATTGAGGAGTGGCAGAGCTTGCTTTGCTGCAGGATACAGTAATGAAAAAACATGATGTTTATCTTACCTGTATGTCAATGTCTTGCAGTTTTCTTATGTATATTTCAACATACCAAGCTAAATACAGTCAAGGGATTAATCTTTACTAAAGGAGAAGAGATTCTTTCTACTTTGGGATATTTGAATATTAAGGTTAATTTTTCTATGAGTCAACAATAAGCTTCTAGCAAAACTGCAAGACTGTATTAGGCCAAAAGTCAGGAAGTTAGTGACTTGCCCCAAATTAGTTCATGTTGCTTCACTGTATAACAATCCTCAAACAACTGGAAGAAGCCTTCAATTCAGTGGCTCTTGGAAAACGCAACTCTTCATGGGTTTATTAGGGTTGGAAGGACCCTTAAAGATCACCCAGTCCAACCCCACTGCCATGAGCAGAGACACCTCCCACTAGGCCAGGTGGGAGCTCTTCCATCTTTTGATGTGTCTTCTAGAGGTTTGTAAGGGTAGTGAATCTACCCTTACTCTTGAGGGAAAACTGGACTGTGTGTTGACTTTAGGAGGTGTGACTTCCATACCTCCTGCAAATTGCAGTCAGTCTTCTAAAAAGCACTAAAAATAAAAAGGTCCTGTCAAATATTTACCAGGCTCACAGCTTTTGAGCTCTTCAGCACAAAGAAAGATAAGTTTTTAAAGCTATAAAAAGCCAGTGTTCCATGGATGGTGTATAATATATCGAGATTTAAAAAATAATAAAGTTAGAAAGCCACTGACTAAATATAATAAAAACTTCCTGACTTCCTTTTGTAGATTAATGTGTTCTAGTTCCCTAAGTGGCAATTCTGAACTATATACCATGACAGAAGGCAATATGGTACACAAACAGCAAAGTAAATAAAAGAGCTTTTTTCTATTTTGAAGGTAACTGTCAATATTTGTGGGAAAAGGCTCAACCCCAGTTCAGTAAAGGAATTTTTTTGAATCTGCCAAAATTGCATCTTTAAAAGCCAGCAATGCTGTCCAATGTAGCACCGTGCTGGAATTGCCTTTTAAAGTCTCCCTGGGACTAAAATGGCAATGCAAATGTTTCCTTCTACTTGTTGTAAACCAGGAGGTGATGCTAATTTTTGTGTTAATTATGCTGATACTGGATTTAAAACTTTCCAACTTACCTTTTTGGTATCCTATCACTTTTAAACATCTGTAACGTTTCTAACTTTTTTAGCAGGACAGATGCTTCAATATTCTTAAACAGATAGTACCGTCCCCTCAGCAGCTGAATTCATGATAGAAAACAATGAGAGGAATGCAGTCATTGCAGGAACTTAAACTCCAGTATCGATGTTCATGACTGAAGCAGTAAAGCGTTCAGACAATGGGCTACCTTGGGATTTTCATAGAGTATCTGTTTTCCTGTGCAGTGTAGAGTTCACAATTCTAGAAACTTTTTCTTTCTAACTTAAATAGGTCAGCTACAAAGAGGAAGAACAGTAAGTATTCAATAGTAACAAATTAATTTTATCAATCAACTCTTTAGTTTTTAGCTGTGTTGTCACAAGTCACTAAATTGTTTTTTAAAAGACAAAATTAGAGATTCTTAATTATTTGAATATTCAGCTTTGTAGCCTGTTGGCTGCCTCTAATGTTTGTCAGTCACTGTAAGGACACTGCACTTGCCTACTTTTCTACATGCAGAGCACTTTCCACCTCCTCTCGATCTTTGCTGTCTGGTCCCAGTGCCGACACACAAGATGACAACAATAAGCCTCTCAGAGTGGGGCTCTTCTTTCTCTTCTGAAAATCTACAGAGTAGATGAACACCAGAGGGAAGTTCTTAACTGTTTTTTGTAGAATGGTACAGGGAATTGGCTTTCTTCTATAAGCTGTCCTTTCTTGTGAAAATAAGGATCTAGGTGATAAGAATAGAAACAGAGATTCTCCATGGGAACTCCTGTAAGATCAGTAAAATCTTCTAATAAAGCATGTATTTAAGTCAAGCTGTCTTTTTTTTTTCTCTGCCCCCCAGACGGGCTCAGGAAAAGACCAGACAAAAATACATTTTTAGAGATACAATCTAAAGGTGAAAAGAATGCTGGACAGCACCAGAAAAGAGGGATGAGGTATTTCTCAAGGATATATAATCCCTTTGTAGAAATTGCAGTGAAAGTTTGAGATGGATCTAAGAAAGCTGGGAAGTTGTAACTGGGTGAGGCACATAACAGATAGAAAAAGATGGAGTAGAAATGTCTTAATGCTCTTGCCTGCTTGACTTAATCAAGCAATGTTTCTCTTTTTAAAAACAGGAATAGTAGAATGTTGGTGGTGAGATAATCTTTTCAATAACCATGAAGAAAGTAAGTGGAAGAGATGTTTCAATAGTTTGTTAACTTAGTGATCCAGGCAGATTCTAAATAGGTAGTTGTTTGCCCTAGAACAAGGTGTTTATATTTTATTTTTGCTAAACAACTTGAGTATAACTTGGTTTTGTTTATTCTTCTCTAAGTAACATTATCTGGAAGATAAGAATGTCTTTACTTTTACAGCTGTATCACAAAGATTAATGGAATGAACTTGGATACTCTTTTTGTTGTTGTTGTATTTTCAGGCTGCCAAGATGTTTGATGAAGAAGGCAGGAAGAAGTTTTTCACTCAAGACATGAATAATATTCTTCTGGAGTAAGTGCTTGTCTGTACAACCTTCCCTTTTTGGAAAGGGGGTAAAAGGAAAAGTACAGAAGAGGAAGTATTATTGAGGTTGTTCCAACAAAGCCCTTAAAAGTCAATGAAGGTAGATCAGTCTAAGCTAGTCATTAGCTAAAGAGATTTGTATATGAGTACAATTCCTGTCATGACTGTCTGTCTTTATCCAATGTAAAGTGTTTTGTAGTGCCCTGGTCCTTGACTTCATGTGTAAAATTCAACAAAACTGCTGTTACTTGCCTCTGCCCCACACCTTCAGCTTTCATGAGGGAGAAAATCCCAGCATTTTTTCTGTAATCTTCAACTGAGTGTTTAATGTAGAAAGTTCTGTGTTCATATTCTAAGAAACAAAGTAATCTCTAGAACACTGTAGCAGTATAAATTGTACTCATTTTGATTTGTAATGGTGGGTGTCAATGACATTCAAATGAGTGTTCAACGTTGTTGGACAAGTTCATGTGGGAATGTTTTCTTGCTATCGATTAAGACTTTGTCCTTGTATAAAAACTATTATCTGAAAATTTCCCATGCTGCTAGTATGGATAGCTGGAATATGCTGTGCTTACAGAGCTTCTTTAGGTTCCTGTTCAGTTGTCTTCTTCGTCTTGGTGTGCCTCACTGATTGGGTGTTTCCTGTTTGCCAGTATTGAGCTCCAGTTACAGGAGGTAAATCCTGCCATCCGTAATGGAGTGTACTCTCACCTCGAGGCTTTCGTGCCGTGCAATAAGGACACATTGATAAAGCGGCTGAAAAAGCTACACCTCAATGTCCAGGTGAGGATGGGGAGATCTGCTCCAGCGGGAGTCCATTACGTGACAGTGATGAGAGTGCAGGAGAGTAGAGCAATGGTCACATGGTCTCAATGAAAGGAAGATAGTTTGGGTCAGTTGCTAGGTCAGTTTAAAAGCTTTTTTACATGTTATCACTCCATTAGGAACAAATGCTTTACGTATTTCTAAATCTTTGAGAATGAAGTGCTTGAATCTTGAAAGCTACAGGATACAGGCTGTGAGGGAGTGTGTCTACTGTCATCTGTGATTTTCATCTAATAGGACTGGTTTGGTGTTTCTCTGTTGACAGGATGACCGCTTGAGAGAACCATTGCAAAAGCTGAAACTGGCTGTCAGTAATGTCATGCCTGAACAGTTATGCAAGTATCAAGAGGACTGTCAGGCCCGCAATCAAGCCAAGAATGCTAAGTAGGTATTTTTGGAGACTGCATGGCTGTTCTAGACTCCAATCGGAAGTTTATATCCAAGTTGTTCATTATTTGAGATCAGACAAGTGCTCAGCTCCTGTTTACAGGTGTCTTTGTCTTGAATTGTACAAAGGACTTAGTTTTGTGTAAGTGATGTTATCATGTGACTCCAGAGAGAAATTCCATTAACTGAATTGAGACAGGTCTTGCGAGAAAGAAATCTGAAGGGTTACTGGATGATTCCTAAAATGGTGGATTAATGGAGGAGGATAGTGTATTCAGGCTCCTGATGTATTTTATCTTTATTCATTGTAATCGTTGCCATCAGATTTAACTATTTTAGACTTGGAGAAGCATGGATATTTTGATAAGCATCCTGCCATTTCCCAGTAGGGACACTACATGAAGCTTATTATGGCATCTGTGACAGCATCTGTACAGTGTGTGCTGCTCAGTTGTCTCTGAGGACCATAAATCAGTGGGGAAAGGAAGATGAGCTGTTTTTCCTTTCAGGAAGTATAATGAGAACCTGAAGACAGGTCCTTTGTGGGGTTTTTTTTTCCCAACACCTAAAATGACACTATTTTTCAGTGAAATATGTTGTCTGTATAGTGTACATACAGTATACCTATAAATTGTTCCAACCACAGGTTGCAAGCGGAAGATGAACGAGAGAAAAATGGATCAGAGGAGGATGATGATGAGAAACCTGGAAAGAGAGTCGTGGGACCCAGGAAAAAGTTTCATTGGGATGACACAGTGAGGTGAGACCAAACTATCTCCTCTACCAAGAATTTTCACTGACTTTATGAAGGGCTCTCCAAGAGGATGTTATTACATGATAATGTTAAATAGTTGTTCCCAGAATTACACCTCGGAGCAGTTTGAGTGTGTTGGTGCTAAGTAGGCAAACTAGAATTCTGTAATGGTGAAATACCTTTTTCTTTAACTTGAAAGGAAGGATCACCTTACGTCTAACCCTTTCAGGTTCCTCTAGTTGTTTTTCTGCTTTATCCAAATACATTAGAATTTTCTGGCTCCAACACTTGGAGCTTTTTTAAGCAAAGAACAGATCTGTAAGCAGAGTTATAACTGCTTCTCATCTTTCTAGGAATAGGTTACATCAATGAACACTAAAGATTCATGAACTCTGGATGCTGGAGTGCCCCAGGATTGGGAGGCTTGCCAAGCCAGCATCACTAACCTTGATGGCCTGTCTTACTGGGGAAGAAATCTTAACCCCTTGTCTTCCCTCTGATCACAAGTTCTGTGTTATCTCTCAAAAGCAGCACATGAGCTTGTCTGAAGTGATTCCTAGTCTAATTAAAAACTGAGATTGCTATTATTTAAATAATAAGCAGATCTTTCTAAATTAGTAATTTCTCATGCAAGATGTAAGTAGTAGATGTGTATATGTACATTACTAGAAGAGACAGGTGGACTTCTCACGATGAGTCTCTTTAGTATGTTAAGACAACAGATATGCAAGCTTCATGAAATACTTGCAACCAATATACTTTGCACGGACCTGGAGGGAACTGTACTTGCAGAAGAGGTATTTAACTCTGTTGCTTTTTTTACTCAAGAGGATCTGAGAGGCTGGTGCTACTTAACTGTGTGCACTTTCATATGTTCTACAACAGAAAAAGTCTCTGTCAGAAAGAATCTTCTGTTGAAATACTCAGTGTAGAATGGATTTCATTTCCTTTCAGACAAATGAGAGAGAGGTCACTGTGAGCAAAGTGAGAGGACGTTTTTCAGCTATGAGAAAACCACCTAGAAAATGTAAAACAGATTGAAAATAAGCGCCATACAGTCTGTTGGAAATGGAAAAGTGACAGTGGTGGACTGTAGCAGTTTGTAGTAGCAAATTTATAAAGTGCAAACTACCAAAAACCACGATTGTAACTAAGCACTTATTACAGCTATCAGTGGACAGTAGTTTCCATTTGTTAGCCTTTTTCTGCTGAGCTTTTGAAGGAGTTAGACCTAGTCAGCACGGATTTAGGAGAGGTAGGTCCTACCTGACCAGCCTGATCTCGTTTTATGAACTGGTGACTCGCCTGGTTGACAATAGAGAGGCTGTGGATGTTGTGTACTTGGATCTTAACAAAGCCTTTGACATGTTTTCCCATGGTAAGCTTCAGGAGAAACTCTGAGTGTGGATTGGATAGGAGCATTTTATGTTGGGTTAGGAATTGGTTGGATGGATGAGCTCAGCAAGTGCTGGTGAATGGTGCCACATCCAGCTGGCAGCCAGTCACTAGTGGAGTCCCCACAGGGATCAGTGCTTGGCCCAGCACTGTTTAATACCTTTATTGATGATATGGATGAGGGAATTGAGTCCATCATCAGCAAGTTTGCAGATGATACCAAGCTGGGGGCAAATGTTGAACTGCCGGAGGGTGGGAGGGCCCTTCAGAGGGACCTTGACAGACTAGAGAAATGGGAAGGTTCTAATAGTATGAGACTTAGAAAGTCCAAGTGCCGGGTTCTTCACTTTGGACATAACTGTCCCATGCATCACTATCAGCTGGGGGACAAGTGGCTGGAGAGTGGTGAAATGGATAGGGATTTGGGACTAATGGTTGACAGAAAACTGAATATGAGCCAGCAGCGTGCCCAGGTGGATAAGAGGGCCAATGGCATCCTGGCCTGTATCAGGAACAGTGTGGTNTATTTCTTTTTGCAGGTCTCTGTTGTGTAATCTTGTCAAGATCAAGCTGGGATGCTATGAGCTAGAGCCAAATAGAAGTCAGTCTGCTGAAGATTACCTCAAAACCTTTATGGAAACAGAAGTGAAACCACTTTGGCCTAAAGGCTGGATGCAGGCAAGGTAAGATATCTGCTTTATAAATCTATTCATTTTGGTGTTAACTGTTTTTTGTATCTTATTTGTTGTCTTACATTTGGCTCAACCATGTACTACTAATATTGGTTAGAACTTGAGAGTGTGTTTGTGAAGCTGGAATATTTTACGAAAATTAATGTTTTTCTGAAATGATTTTTTCTGTTGTCTTTGCAAGCCTGAGAGTGAAAAACCAGTTTTTGTTGATGAACTCCTTGATTTTATTGTCTGCTGGAGACTGAATTTAGTGAAGTTCACAACACAATGCATGATGTTTCATTTGGGGGATGAGCATGAGGCAGGAGGGTAACTGCTCAGGAAATTCTTTATATGATACAGAAAGTGACAGTGAAATGGAAAGCAGGTTTGTCTATGAGTTGTCACACTGCATTATCAGACTGCTTTTGCAGACTTGAAAATTATAAGCTGGCATTTCAACACCAGTGTTCACAAAACACTTAAGGTTTGTGCTCTTTTCTCTATGCAGTTGGGATGCTCTGTGATATTGCAGTTAAAAATACACCGATTTCTATAATTGCTTCATAGTGATGTAAGAAGAAACAGCCACACAAAACGAGATCGGGGGGGATAAAATGGGAGCAATAGTAACTATTGTGATATACAAATTTGTCCAAGTTTCAAATGCTCTGGGGTGAAAGAGGCAAATATGATTTGGCCTGAGTTCTTTCCTTCTGTAACACCCACTGCAAAAGACAATATCCCATCAAATCTTGACCTGACTGTAAAAGGTAAATGACACAACAATACCAATCAATTTGCTCAATGATATCTTGATTGTAGAATTAGTCAAATCTGTATCAAGCTGTAAAAATAACTGTCCTGAGATATTTCTTAGAATAGACAGTGTAGAAAATGAGGTGCTGGTAAAAGTAATGAAAGGAACGAATGGAGTGTTACACTTCCTGGCATGCAGCTGATTTTCCTCCAGTCAAAGATTTAATTTTGTATGCTGATGAGTGAGATGTTATCTGTTATGAAGATTTTATTGAAGTAGGCACGGCAATCCCAGTTTAGTGTAAGAACAGACATGGGAATTACTGATGATAATGGCAAAGTGGTCAAAAGACAGTGTGAGATGATTCAGTAGTACATGGAAGTGAAGCATGTTAAAAGTCCTTATTTGAAAGCCTTATAACATATTTACTTCTCTCCTTTCTATTTTTTAAGTGTGCTGATGATTTCCGTGAGCTTTTAAACTATCTAATACAGTTGGTTTCAACAAAGACAAACCCAAAAAAAATCCAAAATGCCCTCCAAGCCCTCCCAAAACCACCACCAAACCAAAAAAACCCCAAGAGATGACTTGTTATTGACCAGCAAGACTTCATTTATCATCTGGGCAGTTTTAGTATCATAATGACTTGCAAATTGTCCTGTATCTACTGGGAGGCACTTCCCTGCTTTCTGTTTCGGAAGTGATGTGTTGTACATTTGTAGGCAAACAGTTATGGAGAGAGGAAGAGGGTATTTCCTGGAGTCTTTCTTGCTCTTTCAAAGTTAACTGTATTTAATGTTTCTCATAGGTCATAAAGAAGCGTGAGGTAAGGTATTGATCATAATTTGAATGTACAGAATCACAGAATTGTTAAGGTTGGAAAGGAGCTCTGGAAATCATCTAGTCCAACCCTCCCTGCCAAGGCAGGATCACCTAGAGCAGGTCACACAGGAATGCGTCCAGGTGGGCTTGAACATCTCCAGAGGGAGACTCCATGTCCTTTCTAGGCAACCTGTTCCTGTGCTTTGTCACCCTCGACACAGTTTTTCCTCGAGTTGAGGTGAAACTCATGAATTTGCACCTCATACATTTGTCCATGTGTATCATAATTACCTTCTATGTAACTTCCATACTGTGCCTCAGGAGACTGTTTTATTCAAATCCATGTATTTAGGGAAGTACTTTCTTGCCCTGAAGGACCTCAAAAGCTTTTGAAATAATGTAACCTGCTTTTTTGTAACTGGGTTGTGTATTAATACCATGTGTGTCTGAAAAAAATCTGCAACCCAAATAGGTGTATATTTTTTAAAAGTACATATAAGGAACAGGAAATCTTTCCTTTAATTCCAAGAATGTAATCATCTTTACAGTGGCCGTGCAAGTAGGCGTGCAGGTCAAACAGCACATTTGACTTTAAATCACGAGCAGAAAGAAACAATCTCACATTGATCTCTCATCAACTTTTGCATACATATATTTAAATGTAATGGAGGGGTTATTTTTCAAGGATGTTCGCTTTGGGACATACATTGCACTGTCCTTCTTTTGTACCATAGCTGTGTGTTTTGTTCTTGCAGTACTACACTTCTGTCTTTAACCTTTAAGGGTGATACTGCAAATTACTGGGTTCTGTGATTAATTCTGAATTTTCATTTCCAAATTAAAAAGACTAAGGAATGGTCAAAGCACAAAAAACGAGTTGGGGAAATATTCTGGAGAAGGTGTGTAGGTCAGAAAGTGCTACATTGAGCAGGTAATGAGGAGTGTTGCCTTCACTCCATAATGTTCTTCGCAGCCTTTCAGTAGTCTCTGGCAGGCAGACTTGGAGGTTAGTATGGTCAGGAAAACGTGACCATGGAGCTGGAAGTGGAATCTGAGAAGTAAGGCACTGAGCTATAGTGAGAGAATGTCAGTCTTTTCCTATGAGATGACATAAGATTTTGTGGATGCTTGCATTTTTCACAATTATTGCAGCTCTACGGGTTGTGTGAAAAGGGCTTATGTAGACTTCTGGTCATGATGTGGTCAGTGTTGGTGTGATGGCAGTGCTGTAGGAAAATCTTGTCTATTCTGGTTTTCCTACCTGGAAATGAGGAAGGGGACCGAGTTTTCATTGATTACCTGTTTATAGCTGCATTTGGGTAGCACATGGTAGGATAGCTACAGGTCAGGAATCACTTTCACTTCCCACTTGTCAGCTTAAGTTGATATCATTGAAATAACAGCATGTGAACTGCCGAGATGTGTGATACTGGCTCTTGCCAATCCTTGGCTCTGTAGTGAAGTGTACGTGTAAGTCCAGTGTAATTGAAGTCACAGAAATGGAACACAACAGTCTCTGTGAACTACTGATGAAAAACAGAAGCAAGCTTGGCTACTTGTTCTGGCTTTTTCTCTGTCCTTTAAAAAAAACCCACAACATATTAATAACCACAAACCAAACCTATTATTGATGTGTTGGATATGTAGTGGGAAGAGTTTAAAATAATCCTTAATTTGATACTTGAAATCTTTCATTAGCCTTTGAGGAGACACAATTTAGAATTTATTTCTTCTGTCTGGCTGAAGGAAGTAATATTCTCTTATATTGACTTATGTTTGGTCATTTACTGAGATATTTTGAATGTAAACTTAAATTGCTGTAATACTATTATTGCAATTCTTTAGCATGTGTATGGATGCCTGGACCAGTATCATGACAGCAATACCAACTACTTATTAACTACTCTGGGAACAGAAAATCAAAGGATACTTGTCTATTTGGTGGTCATGGGCTGTTTGTCACTGTCGAATCACCTCATGTTCCTTTTCTCCCCACTCTTTTAGGATGCTCTTTAAAGAAAGCCGAAGTGTTCACAATCACCTCACTTCTGCTCCGTGAGTATAATAGTGATGACTTACTAAGGTCTTGAGGTGCTGCATGGCAGCTCTTCTCATCTTCATGCTCCCTATTTTTGGATGGAGGAGAGGAAAGGGAGATATTTGGGGATTTGTTTGAAGATGCTTGTAATTACATTTGTAATTTTTTTAAGGTTTTAATTTAGGCATATAACTAATGTTCTTGTGGCATTGTATTTTAACTCATTTATGAAGTGGCTAGACGTATCAAGGGGGTATTAATTCTTGAATTAATGCCTTTTACTTCAAGTATTTCAAAGCACTGCCCTACCTAAATTTTGACATGTAGCATATTAAATTGAACTCAGACTGCAGTACTTCCTGCTTTTTCCTTTTCCTCATAAGTATCTCTGTAATCCCATCAAGTGGGATTTTATCTTCTTGATTTTCAGAAACTCATGTTCCTCTTGGGAGCTGTCCATATGCAGCCGGAATGCAGATGAACTATTGTGACTTTGAATAACGTCCAAATTGCAACCTTTGTGATAAATATGATTAACATAGGATGCTTTTTTATTTAATACCAAAACTGAGTCATAGTCCACCTACAGTGAGGCCTTTTTTTAACCAAGCAATTTCTAGTTGCTTAGGAAAGGAATAAAAATGACCTATAAGATGTAAATCTGTTGATCCCCTTGAAGAAATAGGAATGAGAAAAGAAGGTGTGAAATGCTGAACTTCAAAGTGGAAGCTGATGACTAATAACCCTTAATGCAGTCTTTGCTTGCATAGTTGTAATTGGTGCTGTGATGTTCATGTACACTGCCTGGAAGAAGGCCTGGAAGATTGTTGGGTGACTTCTTGCAACAAACAAGTTAGATACAACTATTGCAACCGTTGATAAACAACAAACTACTTTTTTTTATGGGTGGGAGAAGCAACTGCTTATCTGGTTGGAAGTAAATGAGAACAGGAAGTATCTTCTTCAGGGACAAAATCATCAACATAAGGGGAAATTAAATTGCTATTCAAGATTATTTCAGTATAGGCAAAGCTCTGCTAAGTAGACAAAATCATGACATTAAAAGAGGATGAAGTAAATTGATATTTTGAAGTTTCTCTGAATCAGAAAAATAAAAAATAGCTCTCCTCAGCTATTTTTATATAACCTATGTCAAGTTATATCAGCAAGTCAGTTGATTTTACAACTAATTTACATAGAGATACATGACCAAAAATGGATTGAAAGTCTGCTTTTTTCTTTCCCCCCTATATTTTAACCCATTTTTTATTTCAAAGATGTTACGTTGTTAAAGCTGGATTCCAGTAGTCATCCTTCTAGTTGACTGGAATATAATCAGGGTAACATTTAAAACAAAAATCATTTGCCTTTTTTTGTCTTCTGACGTGCATGTATATCCTCTGTTTTAGGGCAAAGAAGAAGGTGATTCTGGCCCCTAAACCCAAAGCGAAGGTAAATAACTTTTCAGATATCTGAATTGTAATTCAGTGATCCAGTATGACCATTTAAGACAACCTGTTTCTGCCTCTTGCAGAAGAACTTTCCCCCATTTCCATTGGGGAATGCTAGGAGAATTTAATGACTTGATGGTGCATTACTTTAAAGAAGTACAAAATACAGTTAAACCCCCTCATTAGCGAGGAATGTGTCATGCCACCGGCCTCGCAAAAAGCCAAACTCACAAAGATGCGCAGGTCATTAATATGCATGCAGGCCATGCCCATTGCCCCACCCCCCGGCGCTCTGGAGTGCTGCAGACAATTTTCTGTTTCTCCCCTCAGGCTCTCTGAGCACAGGGGAGCAAAGGGAACTGTTTCTGAGCCCTCTCTGACTCGGGAGACACACACTCCACCCCCCCACANTCCGCGGCAGGGAAGGGGTGTCCCCAGGAGGCGGAGGGGTGGGGGGGTGGGGGGCGTGTTTGGTCAGGATCAGAGTTCCCTTCCCTTTAACATCTCGTTTCGTGGGGCAGTTTCCCAGGTCAGGGACAGGGGCACAGTGCCACCATTGCGAGCCCCCTCCCAAAAGGGCAGGGTGAGTCCCGCCCCACAGGCACCACGGCACTGCTAAACTCGCAAATGGCTGTGTAGCTTTGTTACTTTCAACTATATTAGTTTTTTGAAACTTGATAATGAAGAGGTACTAGTTACAGTCAAGTTGTACATCCTTTAATGGGTGCACTGTGTTTTTTCAGTTTGTATTCAATTTGGCAACACTGGAAAAAAGTGTGGTTCAGAGGATGCCATAATAAGCTGATAGAGCTCATTAGACATGACCAGGTGTTCTTTTAATTCAGTAGCAGGGATTTTTAAGCAATCAGATTAGCTACCCTATTTGTCACAGCATCAATTATTCTTTACTCTGTGGGGCACTTGTAGTTATGTAAAGCAATGGCACTAGGTTTTTAAATACAAATATTGAATTAGCACACAGGCCTGCAGCACATAGGTGTCTTAATATGAAAATTTCAAAAGTAAATCTCTGGTTTATCTGAGTTCATAGAACAATATGGTATTACGGTAAAGACAACTTTAAACCTATTCCAGAAATACTACTAAAACTGACTTTTCCTGTCTCTTCGTTCTCAGGACTCGAGTCCAAAAAAAGAACAGAAGACCTGTATGTCTTCGGTCAATTCAGGCTGTGCTACTGTACTGAGTTCCAGCGCACCTGTCTGCACCCCAGCCAGCTCGAGCTGCACACCAGCTCCAGAGACCATCTGCTTGGATGACTCGCTGGATGAAGACCTCTCTTTCCACCCACCCTCACTGGACTCGATTTCTGATGCTCTGGCAGTTATCAATAATGGTGCCAAGGGGTCACCTCTTGGGTCCACCATAGACACACCAACATCCAGACCTCGCCCTGGGCTGAGGGAAGAGAAACTAGCAAGCATTATGAGTAAGTTGCCTTTGGCAAGTTCAAAGAAAGCAGAGCCCACTCAAACGTCCCATTCATCAAGTCTTATTGCTGGTCATACGGGGCCAGTACCAAAGAAACCCCAGGATTTAGTTCACACTGGTATCTCTTCAGGCCTTATTGCTGGATCTTCAATTCAAAATCCCAAGGTTTCCTTGGAGCCTTTGCCAGCCAAACTACTTCAGCAAGGACTACAGAGGTCAAGTCAGATCCAAGCTGCTTCCTCCTCTTCTCAGACTCATGTTTCTTCCTGTAAGACCCAAGCAGCTATTTCCACCTCCTCTCAAAGAACCAAGGATGCTAATACCTTGGTATCATCTTCAGAGGCTCAAGGTGGTACTTCCTCAACATCACAAGTGACAAAGGTGCACCAGCATTCAGCTGTACAGCAGAAATATGTTTCTCCTTTACAAGCAACTATTAGTAAATCACAGACCAATCCCGTGGTGAAACTGAGTAGTAATCCCAAACTGTCTTGCTCATCACCAGTTATCAAGGCTCAAGATAAGTCTGTAGTATATCGCCTGCCTTTGTCTAATCCCTCATCTGGAAGTGGCTCTCAAGTGTCTCATCCACTGGTTTCTCGGACAACATCCAGCACCTCTACCTCTAGTAACTATTTAGCCAAGGCTATGGTGTCACAAGTTTCTTCCCAGGGTTTCAAGCCTCCCTTCTCCATGGCTGCCTCTCCCAAACCTGCTGCCTCTCCCAAGCCCACTTCATCTAAGCCCTCTGTGACACCCAAGCCCAACGCATCACCTAAATTTTCATCCAAGTCCACCTCATCCCCTAGGCCTGCAACAGCACCCAGTTCTTCCAGTTCAAGTGCACTAGTTTCCCAGAGTAGTCACTCCAGCAACAACCCCCTTCATAAACAGACCAGTGGTGTAAATATCAGCAGGCAGTCTCCCACAGTGAATTTGCTGTCTTCTAATCGCACCTCAGGCCTTCAGCCTGCAAAGAACCCTCAGGCTTCTTCAAAATTGCCCAACTCTTCTCCTTCTGGAACTGTTGGTAAAAATAATTTGGGTGGAGTTGGAATGAATGTACCTGCCAGCAGAGGCAGTAATCTTAACTCAAGTGGAGCTAGTAGGACTAGTCTGTCTGGGGGAGCAGGAAGTGGAACACAGGGTGCTACTAAACAATTGTCAACTCCACACAGACCATCTTCTGCCTCAGGGTCTCCAGTTGTAGCAGCCAGTGTGCAGGTATGCATCTAACAAGTTTGTTTGGACCTTAAGTTAATATTTATCACTTATTATGTAGACATTTTTTAAATACCTTGATTTGGAAATGTGTCATAAATTTAATTTTTATACTTTCCTAAGCACAAATGCCGATACCGATGAAATGATTTCACACTAGAAAATAAGTATTTCCAGCTGATGAGAAATGCGAGGATCAGTGTGGAACAATCCTCACTATAAAATGTTGGTTGATCTATACCGTGAATCAGAATTCACTTTTTTTTTTTTAAAGCACTAGAAAAGGTAAGCTTTGCGTGGCCATATTTTCAGGGGATGTGGTATTTTTTTGCATTATTGGTTGTGTGTATTCTTACGTATTTACATATTTGTAACGATGGTGGTCATGTAAAAAGGTCTCTTAGTACATTTGTTGTCAGGCTTCCTGATTAACTTCAAAACTAGAGTTTAGTTGCTTGTGGTTGAGTGTAATTTGAGACTTGTATTTAAAACTAACACTTGCAAGGGCTTTTGTATCTGTCATTATGTATTTTGTAGAATCTAGTCAAACTGAATGAGATGCTTCATTTATATAGGAAGAAATGGAGAGCACGCTTATACTATCATGAGATAAAACAAGAAAAGCATTTTAAACATATAAAACAAATATTTTGAAAATACATTATGTTGTTCTAAAGCCCATACAAGCCTATTATCTACCCAGAAGACAAGCTACTCTCCCAAGTTGTTGTGTTCTTGTTCGCTTTAATTGTTGTGATGATTTGATGTCTTCCTCTCTCTTTATTGTTCTCTCTTCTGAAGTCTTCACTACTTAAGAAAAGCAGTATTATATTCTTGGTGTACAGCAAATGAAAAGATTTGTATTTTTCTAAAGAGTGCACGTTGTTGCATGGAAGGGATGTATACTTAACTTTTGGCAATGTTTTGTAATCTCTTGGCTTGCCATCAAACTTCTCTTAATGCAGCTGATTAACAAGAGGAAGATTTTGATTTTTGAAGACACTTCTATGGTCTTTCCTCATGCCCTACTGAAACAGTCAACAATAAATGTCTGGCAAGCTCTGACACAGCCTTCTCTTAACTTTGGGTGCTTTGAGTGGAAAAAAAAAATCCACAGCCCTTCTGCTATGTTAGGGCTGCTGAGGTACCACACAGGGCCTGGAGAAGAGCTGAGCCAGGTACATTGCAGTCTGAGTACTCTGGAAGGTGCCTGGAGGAGATGAAGGCTACAATGAGTGGACTAGGAAGAGTTGTTTCTTCCTGGTGCAGTCAACAGAATCCGGTGAATACAGTTGCTGTGATGTAGAAGAAAATGTGAAATAGATGTGGTAGTGCTTAAAGATGATGGACAAGGAAAGTAAGCAGTGTTGTGTCGGATGATGAGATGAATTCTGGCAAAACTTCCTGTAGTTAAAGGCAAGTAATTTTTTTTTAGAAACACTGATCACCTGAGTAACAAAATACGTTTTGACCATAGTGATACTGAAGAGCTCTGAAGGCCAGGGGGGTGTGCTAGCACAAGTCCGTACTGTAATACAGCAAAATAAGATGTGTTGCTGTATAGAAAGGGGCAAATCAACTAGAAGCACTGAGCAGCATCTGGTATCTTTATAATAATTATTGTGACCTTTCATGCGGGGTCTTTGACACTTCAGCAATTCCTGTAAGCTAGAATGGTTCAGAAGAATGGTGCAAGGGAGATAAACCACGGAATAAGGCAGTTGGTGCTGTGCACACTGAAGCTTAGTCAGTGGAGTACATTCAAGAAAAGATTGGAATCAAATTACCTCCTGGTCTGACTAGGCTGAAGGGGAAAAGATTTGTGGTCACTGAGACCTTTATTCAGCTATGAAGGTCTAGTGGCTGACTGCTGAACTTAAGTCAGTTCCAGACTAGTTGTTTGGTACAATGTAATAAGGATAACGTAAACCCCTCTTAAAACTTCTCTTAAGACTGAAAGTGCATCTCCTTTCCTTTAAGAGCTTGGGAATTTAATTCCTGTCTGAGATGCTGTTAGTCAGAAGATGAGGTACCGGAGTTGCTCATTAGAATATCCCAGTGTGCTTACATTGAAGGTCAAACGAGATCATTTCAAGTGGTAATAAAGGTGTTCCTAACTAGGAAGTTTCCAAGAAGTGTTTCCCTCCTTTCCTCTGATTGAGACAACTATTTACCAGAATATAAGTTTACACTTGATGAGGCTTTACAAGTAGTTACATCTCAAGAACACAAAGCCAAAAAATACATGTGTGATTTCTTTAAAAAATTCTACCTATTGTTGGTACTCGTGAGCAGAATTTGGCTTAGACTTTTAAGGATCTTAATGACTCATATCTGCATGACTGAGATTAACCATTTTCTGAACTACTGTAAACTATTGAGTTAAATATCTGAACTGCAGCTCTTTTAGGGTATTTTCTGTGGGTATTTTCATCACTTCTCCTTTTTCAGAGGGTAAGCAAAGTCTTGGCAAAGCACCTGACAAAGTTTTTTTCTGTTTTTGTTTTACTAATCCACAATTGCAAAACATTATGGCTTTTGTTTTGTAGCACTTTACTAGATGGTATAGACAATGAATAGTTGCCAGTTGGGAGCTGTTGTAGCTGGAATGTGCTGGATAATCTTTCATTTTTGTTTTTAAGCTGCAGTGAAGTTAAACTTACATATCTAGAGTGGAGAAATTATTTTCCTTTGCCTTTTTGTCTGACATGTGAAAACACATGTATACATGTGTATGTATGTCTGCATTTTGGTAACTTCTTGAAGTGTGAGGGTTCTTATGCATGAGTCTTAATTTTCAGAAATCGTTGCTTCTCAACAACCTCTTTAGAAATAATGTTCTGGTAAGACCTTGATTTGGAGAGGGGAGAGTAATACTGTACTTCTGAAGAACTTCAGATCAACAGCTGATAACTTCATATTGTGTATTAATCTAATAGAAGACATTGCATTAGATTGTGACTGTAGAGCCAGTGCATAATTAGAAAAAAGATCAAGGAAATTACCTGTAAGGCTGATGAGCAAAACATGAGAGAAACCACATTCTCGGGCCTGAATCAGGTATAATTGTGCTTGCTTACCACGTGAATGCTGGTAATCCACCTTATGTGTGGATAAGTGGGTATTTATTCATAGTTTTATACACTTAACCTAGCAGCACTTAATAGAGAATAGTAGCTTTTCATATCCTTGAAGAATAAAACTCAAAACTTTAAAAATCTTGAAGTACTGCTTTTTTGTACAGTCAACAGCAGGAGCGTCATTGCTGGCTAACGCCACACCTCTGACTCTCATGGCATCACCCCTGTCTGTAACCAGTCAGAACGTGACGTCTGCACCATTAACTCCTTTTGGGATGCTGGGTGGCCTTGTTCCTGTGACTGTGCCCTTCCAGTTTCCCTTGGAGCTGCTTGGCTTTGGGACGGACACAGCTGGAGCGACAACCACCTCGGGATCTACCTCAGCGGCTTTCCACCACAGCCTAACTCAGAGTGAGTAGAATTAGTTATCACACTGTGCCCTAAGCAAAGGTGCATCCTTAAAATGGAAATTGAGAAGGGAAGCAGTAAAGTTCTGAGACACTCGAATTTGGGTCTTTAAAATCCTTACAGGAGAGTAGATGTAATTTCTTCTCTGGTAAAAACTTGATGTAATTACCTAAATTTTAATAAATCACCTTTGATAAGCCTAACTTCATTGTTATATTCCCAGTATATTTTTTAGTTTTGAACATCTTTTTCTGGATTGACTTTTAATACCTTACCTTTAGAAAGGAGAATCACTTAAACGCTTCCAAATGTCACAATACAAATAAGAGATTTCATATGTTGATTTCTCAAAATATCCTTAGCTTCATATTCACAGATATCAGGAACTATCAACCAACATGGCATTTTTTTCTGATTGCTTAAAAAGAAATTATAAAATATAAATTGTTGGTCTTTTGGCCAGAAGCATATGAAGAGTTGCACCCCAATAGTGAGAAATGGTCCTTTCTCTGACATTGATTAACTGTATCTGAATAGTCTGTTTCTGCTGACTTACTCCAGCCATCAGAATGCTATCAGGTGTTTATTCTTTGTTGTGGAGATACGTCTTCAGAAATGTGTGGAAATGAGCCTGCTACTGCAGTTATACCATCAAAACAAAATTTCACAAAGGCTGCGTTTCTCCTCAAGATTTATTTTTTCTTTGCTCTCCTTTTTTCCCCCCAGACTTACTGAAGGGTTTACAGCCAGGTGCTCAGCATGCAGCGACGCTGTCTCACTCACCTCTGCCTGCTCACTTGCAGCAAGCTTACACAGGTAAGGGCCTCATATACTTCTTATTGCTTATTTTGAACTTGGTTTAACTTAAAAGTCGGATTTCTGCCCTAGATTGAAAGGTACAGCAGTAAGTAGTTTAGAGAAGACACAACACAGGGACAAACTTTGGTCGCAGCAGGCAGTGCTCATGCTATTGTAGCAGTATTTTTGAAGCCTGAACTATTAGGTTTCTCCCTACTTCTCTTCAATGTCAGGAACAAAAAAAAGTTCAAAATTTCCAGTACTTGATTGTGGGAATTCTAGAAACTTAAGTGTACAAATTCAACTAGAAGAGTTAAAAAGGAAAATTACTGGACACTAGCATGATTGTTTAGAGGCTGCATAAGTCTTTTTCCACTCAGTTTTAATTTTCCTTTGGAGGAGATACTGACCTCCCAGAGAGAGGCTTTTTCATCTTACCTGTAAGAGTGTATTCACGTGTGTGAAAGGTGTGATGGTTTCCTAACGTGGATCTGCTTTCACTAGGAATTTTATCCTTGATAAAAGTTGCATATTTTGATTGAATAGAGAAACCTGAAGTAGAACATTTAGTTTTTCTGTTGGTAAGGCTTAGACCTGAAGAATCATCAGAAAGCTTTAGAAGGTGCAGTTCAGAATGTTGTTCTTTGTGTCACCTGTAGTGTGTTTTTTGGGGTCCAGAAGAAGAACTGGGAAGGATGGCGGTGGCTTGGTGGGCATTCTTCATGTTGTACTGAGAGTTCTCAGCACCAAAAATTGGGCAGTGTTTTGGTATGAAGCTTGGTGCTTCAGGTTTCAACAACACTATTTCTAATAGATGAGCTACAGAGAAGATGCAGAGTCTTCCACTCTGTAAAGACAATGTACTTTTTGGTGATGCTAAAGCTGAACTTGCCAAATTACTGTCTCTTTTGCTGTAAGTTTAAAAAATAAAAGTCCACTCATGCTTTTATTTTTACCTTTATTTTTCTGTCTCTCAGCTACAGATGGAGGCCAAAGTAAAGGGGACACTAAGTTACAGCGGAAAAACCAGTGACTTCTGGACAAGCAAGGGAGCTGAAGCAGTTCTGGTTGGCTGACAGAATCTGCCCAGTTGGGAAAGTGCTTATTGTCACAGGGCTGCTGTTTCTGTCGATGTTTACATATTCTGATCCTAAGCACTGTGGTGAGAGGAAGAAGAAAAATAAAACAATACTTGATCAAAGAGAGAAGGAAAAGGAGGACTGGTCCTCCTGGTCATGCAGACTGGTCATAGTTTGCTATTGCCTAAAGAAACAACCTTTTTTATCTGCTCTGATTGGCTCTTAAAAGAAATTGATCGTCAAACCCACAGCAGCACCAACATCTTTTGTCTGGGTGAAGTCCAGTGAAAAGTGGAAATCATGAGAGGAGCTAGAACAGGTTTCTCCATTCATTGTGCAAGGTGGAATCAATCACTTCATTAGTGCCCAAAGTTCCCAGTGTAATATCATGTGTAGGTCCTGAGTGTACTATATGGTTGTGGACCAAAGGTTACATAGAATAGAGGTGCTGGGATACTTCGCATTATAATTAAACCTTTTGCAAAAATGTAGTTTCTGATAATGGGCATTTTCCACCTTTACAAGGCTGTTTGGCTTTAGGGAACCTACAGATGTATGCAGTCTCATTAGAGAATTGTCTTCAAAAACAGATCTCCTGGTACATCAAGATGTGAGACACAGACTATTTGTTTGGCTATTTCTTTTAGTACAAAATTCTTATTTAAGGGAGGAAGAGGGTGGAAAACTTTTCATTTGCCTGAAAAGGAAACCCACATTTTATTGGTCAGACTGGCATTTCTTTCCCACATTTTTTTAAAAGCATGCTAATGTTTCAGTCCTTTCATTTGTTAAACTTCCTTTTACCTATGCCTTGTGCTTATTTGCCACTGAAATTGTTCTATTCATGTCTTTCATAAATCACAACCAGTTCTGTGCTCATTCTCAATCTTCATCCTTCATCCAACTCCTCCCAAAAGCCATGCATTATACTGATTTGTTAGTTAAAGAAAGCAGATTGTAACCTATTCTAGAGTCAAGTTAATACTGTTTCAGGCATTAGCCAAAGAGGAGTCGTTCAAAAGCGACCAGAGGTGCCTTCTCTTCTGGGGGCTGAATGGGTTGTCTCCAGCATTTCCAGCCCCTGCTGGCCTGGGGAGTGTCTGACTTGAACTCTTTCTTACACGGTAGCACAAGACTGCAAACTTGGCTTTTTTTTTTTCCCCTTTGATAGCAATACATGAACTGGTTCACATATAAGGTTAGGAAGTATCCAGCACATGTTGCACTTTTGACACTAGGACAGAACTTTGCTGATGAGTCCCTTGTGCTGTCAGATAAACGGTGAGACTGGTGGAAACTGAAATAAGTCATAGGGGAAAGGAGCAAATAAAATGATTAAAATGTGATGCCCTTCTCCTTCTCTGAAACATTCCTTTGACCAGAGATGCTGAAATTCCCAGTAAATGATTTTTTTGCAGTAATTTGACTTGAGATTGAACCAGGGACTACTGGTCATCTCACACATTTTAGAGAGACTTTAACCCATGAATAATGAATCTTCAATGTTTTTTGCTAGATTATTTCCAGCTTGCAGGTTTCTTTTACATGTGATTTATTTTTCTTAGACCAGACAACAATTTCTTTTCTATTTAGAGCTCATTTTAATTTTATATAAATATATATACATAAATTCAAAATAATATATATTGTGTATTTAGTATAAAAATGTTGGGTTGAGCTCAGCAATAAATGTTTTTGCACAACACTTCTGTGAAAAACAGATTGAATTAAGATGCATTACTTCATTAATTTCACTCCACAACATCTGCCAATTAAATGCTTTTTAGTTAGCACTGATGTTTTGTATGTGACATGTTGCTTAGATAAGCTTGCATCTCCATTGAGGTTATTTAGAGTTGAAACATACAGCTGTGTAGACCCTGGCATTCTTAATACTGCACAGATTCTGTCAAAATACCATAAACCATCTAGAATGCAAGCTTTATCTCATTGTTTTTTCCTCGTTTCTCCAGGAAGGGTTGAAGGAAGACGAATTTTGTTTTTTGAGGCCCAAAGGTTTTGGCAGGATGTTAATTCCCTGAAGTGTGTCAAACCTGACAGTTTCAACAGTGCATGTTGCTAAGGGAGTTGCAGCGGGAAGCCATTGGGCAGCAATATATTTAAAAGACCCTTCCTAAGAGTTCTACCTCTTCTGTGTTTTCCTCATCAAGGCATCTCATTCAAATTGCAGTCTTTTGAATTCATACTTAATGAAATTTTAGACTGGGAGACTCGGAGCCCTTTGTAACTACAGCACAAATGCCTTTCCAACGTCCTCCTCTTCAAATGAAGATGAGGCATATTTCCAGGAAGAGTATCCTCTCTAAATCTTGAGGGTAGGAGCAGTCCTGCCTCCATGTCCTATTGAGCTTCTCAGTCTTGGGAAACAAGTCAATTAATACTTCTTGTGGAAATAGGTAGTAGGATGGTGAGAATAAAGATGACCATCCATTGTCTGTGACATTTAGTTCAAACAGCCCCCCAGCAGGTAACTGGTTTTAGTCATGATGCTCCTGAGCTGCTTTGGAATGAGCAACATGGGGAATGTAGATCCTGTTCTCCGTGGCTAAACCTAGTGAAGCGAAAAGTAAGTAACGTGGTGGTTGCCAGAGACCTTTGCAGGTAGCATAGACAGGATGGGGAAGGGAAAGGTTGCTGCAGTGTCCAAATGTAAAATTAGGTTTATGTTTTACTATTTTCTGCACAGCAGCTCTTCTGAAGACATTTTCCCCCAAGTTTTTACTACTTTTTAAGGATCTTTGTTAATAAATAAACTGTAGTTGTACATACTAAATAAACCCTCAGTATTCACAAGCAATAAGAAAGCCAAGTATAGCTGTCTTTTCCAGGCAGCAGGGCTGAACTTGGTTTGGGGACTGTATATGAGCTAACATGCCAAGCTCTCTGAAAGCCCCAAACAAATGCAAGCAATAACTTCAAACATAGGTTTTAAATGTTAAAACCGCCTGGGTAGTATTTTCTGCTACATGATCCAAAGTCCCAAAAGTTGTGGTAGCTGTTTTAAATCCTTAGAGACACTTGCAAAGAAAGAAGGCAGGCTAAATGAAAAACTGGGTGCAGTTTCCTGATACTTTGAACTATAACTGCAGTGTTCTCCCACTTGGAGGTGCAAATGTCACTTTGTCCAGCCTTCTCTATTGATTTGAGAAATGAGTACATACTGATGAACTAAGTCACAAGTGTGGATGCTGTGGGTTTCACATCTGTTTTCTGCTAATCAGAAGTAACTTTTAATTACTTGGTTTCTTCTTTTTGTTTGAATCTGATCAAAGTTGTCTGATGCACAGATTTAGAGGTGGGACAGGTGTTAAGAGCCTGTTCTGTCCTGTAGTCCCATCACCTGACCCTTCCTCCACACTCCTTCTCCACTTGGTGCAAGACCCTTGAGGACATGAAAACAGAGAAATCTTACAGCTCTCCCAAACTGCCATCAGTTGTGCAAACCAGTAACCCTCTGGGAGTCATCTCAGACTCCAACTAACTATCACATTTGCTGCTACATTCGTAAAATGAACTTTCAGCTGTATTTATTAGGAAATTTTAATCTAGTTTACGGGGAGGGGGGGATGTTGTTTTCTTTTGATTAGTTTTTGCCCACAGATGGATTAGAAATGTTGGGGTGTTGGGTTTCATGGGGTTTTTGTTTTGGTTTGGTTTTGAGTGAATTGGTAAAAGCACAGTGGTCTCTTCCGCTTTTGTTTTGAAATTGTTTTTTTCCTAAGATGGCATTGCAGGGAAAACCTACTGCCAAGCCAAACTGCTGAAGCCTTCCTCCCACACCTAACTTTCATTTTTTGCTGAATTGGTGGCGAATCATTAAAGGGACACTTGCTTTTTGTTTGGCCTTGTTTGTTGGAGTTGGTTTGGGATATTTCATAAAATGAACCAGAAGGTAAAAGCAGTAGGTAACAACTGGTTAATTAACACTTTATGCAACTTTAATTTTATAGAAATTTAAAAAAAGGTTGTTAGACTTCGATTGGTCCAAGCTCCAGTGAAATGGCTGTTATCCTCCATGACTTACTTGATTCAGGCCTTTGTCCTTTGTTTAAGTGCCTTTTTTTTAATTTTATTTCCCTTCCCTCTTTAAACTTTTCTCAGAGATCCTGAAGTGCTGGAAGGCATTTTGGAAGAAAAGCTTGCCAAGATGGCTTTATGCTGTTAAAATATGGTTTTTTCCTTTTGTAAAGAACCAATAACAACCAAGTGTGTAATGTGTGTAACTCCGTCGCTGCTGTACCATGGCATTGGTTCTGTGTGCTGGTGCATCCTTTCTCTCACACGCACACACGGCAATATTCCTGAAACCTCTGCAGCCTCCTACATTCTCCCAGCTCTGTTAAACACTACTTAAAGGTGAACGCTTGTGCAAAGATGGCAGTACAATAAAAGAGTGCGTGCATGAGTGTGCATAAATGTGCATGAGAGAAAGGAAGTGGCTAATGGGAATTAAACTGGTTGCGTACTTCTCTGAAAGTTTTAAATTGTTCGTAATTAGGCCATGAGTAAAACATTCTGAGCCCTATTCGGCAACCTTATTAACTATTGGACTGTTTCACACAATTATTGAGGCAAAGATATGTGGCTGGCAGTCCCAAGGACATGTGGGGGAGAGAAAGTTAAAACAGCAGCTTGAAACAAGTTTGAGTTGAGATGAACTGCAACGAATCTGGTGTGCAGCTAATCACATCAGCTTGACACCGGTTATTGCAAGGATTCTCACACTTACCAAAGCTGTCACTTTCCACCATGCATGGTATGTAAGAAGGAATTTGGTAAAACCTGCAAGAGTACAGCTGCTAACTGAATTTAAAGCTGGCTATGCTTCACATGCTGCCTGAGTTCCTCACTATGAAGTACTTTTCTAGTTGTACTTTTTCTTAATTTATTGAGATTTCATTAATGGTTTGTTCTCTTATTGCAAACAGTAAGTTCATGTGTTGTTAGCTGCAGGTGAGCCCTCATAATAGTGTTGTGCTTGTTTCCTTATTCTCTGACAAAATTAACTATCTGCAATAGATGATCTAGTGATTTTTAACAGCTTTATGCCAAGGATCTATCCATCTTATGATTATTATAAACATGAATATCTGAAATTAGCAATTCCCTTGTTGACCAAGTACTAAACGTAAGGGTAATGTGTATGCGTTACTCAACTGTTCTAGCTCTGTGGTGTGCTTCCCCTGGGGAAGATCTGATTTTGAGTTGCAAAATGAAAGAAAGCGTTTATCTTACAGAATAGGAATGGAATGAAGAGCCTTCATGGGTGGAGAACCAGTCTGGAAAACAGAAAGTATGATACAAAATACAATATGTTTCTGTGGCAGAGAATAGCCTCACTCAGTTCTTGGCTTGTCTTCACATGTTTGAGCAGACCCAGTATGTAACCTAGACCATAAGTGGATTTTTCCTACCACCTTAATGGTGCCAGTCAAAGATGGGACTGCTGCAGGTAGCTCAGCCAGTTGGAGTGATAGTTGAGGGTGCTGCGTAGTCTGTGGTAGGTGCATCAGTGAAGTTACTTCAGTGGCTTGCCACATCCACTGGTGTCACTGTTTAATTCCTTTTGAGCACATGTGCTGATCTGTGGGAATCTACAGCTGGTGATGAGGGCTGACTGTTGCAGTCTTTTTTAACAAATACAGCTTATGTGGAAATCTGTCTACTGCTTGAGAAATCACTGCCAAAGTAAGCAGCCAGAAGTACGCTTACTGGGCCACAGGAACGATGACTGCTGTGTAGGGGAGTGTTTCAATTTGTGGAAACTTCTGGTGTGGCTTCATCATCCATTTTGTAGTGATCCCTTGCTGCTGTAATAGTCTTTTAGGTCTGTAGAAAGTCCTGCTGCTGCTATGAGTTATGCTGAGAGATCAACATAGCCTTGAACTGGCCCAAAACTGGGGAAGTACGAAGATTCCCCGCAGTCATTTTTGCACACTCACAAATAAAATTCTCCTGATCTTGTCAGTAGTCAAGGATATAGGTCTGTATTTTGTAGCTATTTTTGACAGCTATAATTCTACAGGGCAACTCGGGGGGTGGGGGTTGGAAAAAACACCACAACCATCTAGAAGTATATTTGTCTCTTCCCTGGCTGTCATTTCCTGCTTAAATAACAACCAATTACCTTACAAGTTTTTCTTCATTATGAAGTAAATCCAAGCAAGCAGCGTACACTACTTGACTTCTATCATGCACAGTGCAAGAAGGGCTTTTTACGTTTGTTTGTTTCTAGCAATGTGTGTAGAAGTGTTTTATTGACAGATAATCATGTTTGCTACTGCCTAGTACCAAGAGAAAAAGAGCAGTAGAGAACCAACCAAAACCAGTCAGGAGATGCCACCATCGCAGGCCAAACCTTGTCGTTGCCAAGGCAGCCAGAGCTACTTTTTGACTTGGCAGATTTCACCAGAGGAGTCGGGGAAGAAACTTTCTTATGTTCTCAGCTTTTTCCAGATGAAGCCTTAGTTTGATTAGTAGTCACTAATATCAACTATGCAGATAAGTATACGTGTTTCAGTGTTACATGCATTCCTTTCCCTAGCTACCCCTCTTAACACATATTGAAGTTTTACCCAAAGAAAATGGAATATTTTTGAATGTCTGTACTGCAGAACTTTTTTGCTAATGTGAAGAAAAAAATTTCTATTTTGAAAAAGAAACCCTTTCACTGGTGCAACATGTAGTGTCAAGTGTCATGAAGTTGCTTTGAGAGGGAAGCTAAAATCACCTCTTGTGACAGGTTTTAGTCTGAGAGTTTTTTAGAATATTCAGCTCTCACAATTGGTTTAAGAAGCCACAGCAATGTTTTTTTAATGTGCAGATTGGATTGGGGGAGAAGCTAATGAGACATCCCAGGTTTCTTTCCAGCATCAGAAGTGAATTAAGTACATTTCTCGCTGAAATGAAGTTGCTTCTAAACAAGGGGAGTTACCAGCTAAGTAAAAGCTAAATCACAATCCCCAGGTATTTCTCACTGGTCTTTTAGTCTTGTTGTATGTAACTACAAATAACAATTTAGCTCAGAGATGAGAACTGTTGTGTGTGTTTTATTGCCGGTGGTTCCATCATGTAGCAATTAGTACCATGTTCTTGCATAGTTCTCAAGATCTGTACTGGAAATAGATGGAGAAATTTTATTTTTGGACTACTGTTAAAAAAATACAAAATTAACTACTACTTTTTACCCCTAAAAGTCTACTGAACAGCGCTATATTTTAGCAGTTAAACTAGTATCCTTGTTACGTGATTTGTCTCTTGTAGTCTTCTTTTACTAAGGGTTAGAAGCATTTAATGAGTAATCCTGAAAATGTTGGCGTTCTCTATCAGGTGCTTATAATAAAAAAGGCATCTGTGATGATAACTTCTGATGATACAAACTCTCTATGTTCAGAGTATTTCATTGGGGGGAAAGAAAACCGTGTGGGTGCAAGTCCCTTTAGTTCTGATGAGAGGCTCAGTGTGGAGTGCCCTGCACAGCTAATGGCAGTGGGGATCGTGCCCTCAACAGCAGTTCGGCCTCGTATCCTTTGTTTGACATTTTTAGTATATAAATATTGTAGCAAGTTTGGATATAGCCAGCTTAACTCTACCTGACTTGCTGTGATCCCCCAGACAATGAAGGGCTGGGAAACTGTTCTGCTGCCTTTCACTGGGGAACTCGGCACAAAAGGCTGGCCGAGACTTTTTTTTGTAAATCAGTGTTAAATCACGGCTAGAATTCTTTGCGTTCCTCGGCTTCAAATAAAGGAATGCACAGTCACTATGAGCTGGCAAACCCGTTTGAGTTGGTGACTCCTGTGATGCTTTACTCAGACCTGCGTGAATTTGTGCAAGATCACCTTCCTCCTTGTAACACTCACACATTTTGGATCATAGGGCTTAGCGGTGGAGAGAGGATCCAAACAGCCTTGTGCTTGAGCTTTCCAGGGAACCTGCCCCATGAAATGCTCCCTTCTTGTGACAAGAAGCCTGAACAACCAAATGCAGCTACATTTGGGTGGTTAGCGCCACTTTCGTTTGGAATTTTTAGGGAGGTGTGTTCCAATAACTTCAAGGGATACTGTGTTTTAAATGTGTGATTCCTTTCCTCTCTCCTTATAAAACTGGACCTGAACACAAGTTTTGAGTTGTTGGGGGTTTTTTTTGTAATAATCTCAGGACCTGAAAGATTGTAGCATTTAGTGTGTCTTAAAAATGATGTACTGTACCAGCCATGGATTTTGTAAATACACCTGTCTCCCTTTTTTGTATTTTAAGTTTTTTAAAGTGTGTAAGGCTCTTTGCCGGAGGAACTGGTGCCTGCTTTATGTCCGGCCTGAACTGAGGCAGGGAGAGGAAGAAGCTCCTGCCACAAAAGCCTGTATTGCTCTAGTCAGTTTAATGGCTGTTAGTCTTGGGCTGGTTGGGAAGCCGGTTTGTTCCCCTGCACGTTCCCAGCTGTGGGTAGTACAGCCCTGCCAGGGAGGCTGATTTTAACTCCCTTCTGTGTGACTACTTGATGTTTTCACTCCCAGTTACTCAGGTTTGCTGTCCCTGAGCACTCCAATGCTTTCAGAGGTCGGGACTATTGGCCCTCTGCAGGAGTAACTGGAGAGCGTTTATTTAACCAGTGCTTCGATGCCGACCCAGTGACGGGGTTTGTATCCTGCCCCTTGCCGCTGACGCTGCCTTCCCTGCCCCGGGAGGGACTTGCCCTTTCCCGCGTTGTTGTTTTGGCCGCAGGCTTTGCTCTGGGACCGGCAGGCCCCTGTTCTGCAGGAGGAGCCTTACGCAATTCCGTGTAGCTGTTCCCTGTCCCTGACCGCGACAGGCTTTTTTCATGAGTGTACTTTTCTTTTTTTATGTGTCAGGTGTCTGTGCTGTATTAAATAAAGAGGAATGTACAGATTAAGCCCTGTCTCCGTGATTTCTCGCAAAAATAAAAGATATGAAAAGGTTTCAGTTGAAGGATCATTGCTGGCGGGTTTTGTGGCGTTTTTCGCTGTTCTGGGGGCAGGGAGGGTGCCAGGAACATCGCTTTCAAACGCTGGGCGAGGGCGGGTCCCTCAGGGCCGCCTCGTTCAGCGGAGCCGCCTCGCCGCCACCTCAGGGCCGGGCCCCCCCAGCCCCGCCCCAAGCCCCGCCC
>WEKX01017597.1:502851-551281 GCA_013390025.1 Pitta sordida | reverse complement strand
GTTCCCCGCTTCCCCCGCGGGGCGGGGCCGCCGGGGCCGTCGGTCAGCGACGGGGTGGGGGGAGCCGGGCGCCGCCTCTCCCCGCGGAGCTGCCGCTCCTGCGGCTTTTGGAGATCCGCGGCCTTGCTGCGCGGTCACCGCGGGGGGACACGGCGAAACGTGACATCCCCCCCGGGCCAGCAGCCCCTCCGTAGAGCAGAGTGGGGCTCCTGTTAGGAGAGTTTTGTCAGTTCTGACCCGAACCGTCGTGTCAGGCAGCAGGCGGCGATGGATGTTGCTTTCTGAAAGGCAAAGTGCAGTTG
The DNA here is from genome assembly GCA_013390025.1 of Pitta sordida. Lineage (NCBI taxonomy): Eukaryota > Metazoa > Chordata > Aves > Passeriformes > Pittidae > Pitta > Pitta sordida. The sequence continues at coordinate 550,979 of WEKX01017597.1, read as the reverse complement.
ACCCAAGTGGACAAACCCTTCTGAAAACAAGCCCCGGACAGGTCGCTGAAAGCTTAACATCTGGAGGCAGTAATCTTCAGAGGGAAGTGTTAGACCTACGGGCCGTGGCCCAGTGAACTGAGGATTATTGCTGTGCGAAGCGATAATCACATTGCCAGGGTGCGTGGCGATCGACTGGAAAGTTTGAACTGGCACTTGCCCATTAGCCCAGGTAGCCGGGGGGCTCCTAGAAAAGAGCAGCTCCTGTTTCACCGTGCAGTTCTTAACCAGGCAAATACTGTACCCGGGGGTAGGCAGCAATTAGAGATTATTCAAATGATCTGCGGGTCGTACTTACATCTTTGTTGAAGCTTCGTGCAGAATTAATGGCCACCTGTTTTCCCAAGGATGTAGGAAGTGAGATATACCTTGAATGTGCTGATTGTCTTGGCACTGGGCTAATGTGATCTGACAGCTTTTTGTAGTATAGTCTAGAATTTTAAATAAATGCAACTGGTTTTCACATACTCCATCTATCCCGAGTGCTTTCTCCGAATTATTAAGTTACCGTTCTGCAAAGATTGCCTGCCAGAGCAAGGCTGGTTAGTGAATAGTCATGCAGGATCTAATTTCGGGTGGTTTTGTGTTGCTCCAGAAGGTCTTCAGCACTTCCTGTCGTGGCTGCGCATGTCTGTGCTTGGCAAAGTAACATTGTGCTTTTGGAACTCAAATCTTCCCGGTGCTGGAGCCTGGATCTGGATCTCTGTCTCAGAACTACGCGAGACAACACAGAAGGCTCAGGGGGGCTGGAGGAGTTGTTCCAGTTTCTAAAAGAATTTTCTCTTAGTTGGTGGAAGAAGGGTGTGCTTTATCTGTGGCAGTTCAGAAATGCTGAGTGACTAAAATCTAAACCAGGGAAAGCCATTTCGAACTAGTTTAGCTTTGTGAAAAGCCGTTACTTTATTGGTGACTGTATTCCTCTCTCCCATCTGCCCTCTAATTCCTGAGAGGCATGTCCTGAACAGTTTAGAATCTGACTAGAGAGGAAGCATTTAAACAAAAATTGGCAGGATGGGGAAAGATAAGGAGAAAAGACCATTTGCAAAACTGGCTTCCCTTATTGGATTGAGGATCTCTGTGTAGCACTATTCCAGTTTAAAGAAAAAATGAAAAATCAGTGGAGCATTATTTAAACTGAAGTGTGCACTGGGATTGAAAATCATCCCTTTCTTGCAGAGCTGGTACTTACTAAATTCAAGGCCAGGCTCAAGGTCATTACAGTATTGCTAACAGTGAGAGTAGTGGGGTTTGGGGTCCTAAGGGGGGAGTTATGTTTCTATTACCTTTGACAAATACTGTATTTCTAGTAATATGCAAATTGCAGCTTTTCATTAGAATCTGGCAGGTTTTTAATTTCTTGGTAGATCATAGCTTTCATTTCACCACTTGTCCCCATTGCCTTTGGTTTTGCTCTGCCTGGCAATACAATAGAGTTCAAAATGTTTCTAAGGAACTAATCTTTCTTGGGTGATGTTTGTGTGTTACATTGTTCAAAATCATCGGAGTTCTTTTTAATTTTGTATTTCATGCAGCCTGGTAGGGGAGATGTGTTGTTTTGGGTGGTTTGTTGGGGAGATTTTTGAGGAGCCTTGTATATGCAAGTTTAAAATTCTCACCTGTGTTAAAGGTAGATTAAATATTTGATCTCTTCGTTGGGAAAAAACTCAAAGGTAAATTCAAAATCAGTGGTAGAGCCTGAATATATGTAATGTGAGTTTTTTGGTTTGGTTTGGGTTTGGGGCAGGGGGGTGGGCTTACAGGATCATTTGTAGAGAACAGGAACATGCTCCGAAAGTGGTTCTGAAAATTGCACAGTGAGATGCTCAGACCTGGTTTTAGGAGCTGAGCTGTGGGCTGTAGTTTGTGGAAGTGTGTGTGCACTCATTATAACTGGTGTCCCTAGGGTCAGAATGGAGAAACTTGGAGGATGTAGTTATTAAATATTTTATGGATTTGCTGTTAAAGTCTGAGAGCACCTAGAATGCACAGTTCTGTGTTGGTCAAATCGATTCAGAGAACACTCGCTGAGCTGTAAGAATATTTATGAGAAACAATCTGTGTTAGACAGGAGCCTCCCCGTGTCTGACAGCTGCCCAGCCTGTGGGAGTCCAGGCCCAGGTGTGCTGCTCCAGGCCTGCCCCTTGCTGTTTTCTTTTCCCAGAGGGCCCGGTGCTTGTGGGCAGGGAGGACTGGGATCCTCCTGACTTCCTTTGGCAGCCGCTTCATGCGGTGGGTGAGCTGTGGCAGTGGCAGAGATGCTCTTGGCACCGCTGGTACCTGCCAGGCTGGGAGGCCCAGGCCGGTGCCTTGGTGCTCTCTGCCTGTCCTGGCTCGAGTGACACACACCTGACACACGGAAACTGGGGGCACTTGGCAGGTGCTCTGCAGGAGTTTCCAGTGAGTTGCAGTTCTTAGAATACATCTGGGCTGTCTAAAAAGCAGTTGTATTGTTAATGTCAATACAAGGAAATCATTCTGTGGATTCCAGGTATGTTTCTGTTATATGCCTTATTTAAAAGCAAGTATTTTTAGAATACATTAAATATATCCAAGTTAAACTTCTTTTACACACTTCTCTGGCAAGAAGTGGAAAACCGAATTGAATGTGGACCATGCCAATTTTTTTTTTTTTTAAAGTGCCTTAGATTTTGATGTAAGTAAAAAGCTGGGCTCATTTAAAATAGTCATGACTGCAGGTTGGAAAAAGCCCCTCTGAAATGTCATTCCAAGTACCGATAACCTGGCATACTTAAGAGAGGCTGAAATAGATATTACTGCACACGTGTATAGCATGGGTTCTGCAAACACTGACAAACCAGGAGTGGTGACGACCAGGTGCTCATCTTGCGTATCTACATATGAATGTTTTTGTCATGTATTTTTTCCTGTTAGGATCGTAACTGTAAATCAAGTCATTCACAAATTGAGCAAAATGTTAACAGTTTATTTCAGTACCCCAAGGCTTGGTGAGGTTTTTGGGTTTGGGGTTTTTTTTCCTTCTGAATATAATTGAAATGGGCAAAGATTGACAAGTTTTCTTGTAAAGGCCTGATTGGAAATATTCCATTTTACCTTACATCAGCATATCTTGCTCAGCTGTTTCATTTTCCTCCGGGTCAGTTGTGTGCTTCCCCTTGCTGCAGGAGTGAGGGCTTGAGTCAGAGTGAGGAATTGGGTTGAAGCAGGACCATTGCTGCTGACAGTACTGCACACATGGCAGATCAGAATTGCCACACAACATCTTGAAACTGCTAAGACTTGACTGTTGCAAAGAAACGTGGTTTGAGTTTTTTTAAATAATTGCCACTACTTCAAAATTAGCCTATGTCTATGGGTATGAAAAGCTAGCAGAATGAATTAGATTTTCGTAAGAGGTGAATCTGTGCGCGGTTCTGAGACTTACATGTGGTCGTGAAAATGTTCTCCCAAACGTCCTAACAAGCACTGTACTGTGTGACTAGCATGAAAATCTCTGGAGCCTGTAGATACATAGAACTCCTGTATGAGGTGCCAGCCAGCGCCTCTTTGGCTTCACCTGTCAGTTTTTCGAGCTGAGCTGTTCTGTTTGAAGTCTTCAACTCTTGTCTTGTAGCTGTTACTGGCAAAGCACTTTTCTTGTTGTAGATCATGTTTTTTCTGGCTTTGAAACTTACAATATCCTTTTTTGCATCTATTCACATCCCACCCATTTTTCTGTTGACACTTCAGAAATCCATGGTAGTGGTTACTAACATGTGGCTTTTCTGTCCTCATTGTTTGGGAGGAGTTGAAGTGACACCCATGTGCTTATTTTAGCCATCCTGTGTTTGATGGCACACTTTGTATGGTAACGGGTATAATCTAGAACATGTAACCCATTTTTAGTGTCTTTTTTTTTTCTGTGTGGGATTACTGAGCAGTCTCTATGTGTTTAATGGTGTGTAGTGGGATGCTTGCTGGTATTTTCAGGGTAGGTAGATGTTGTTTTCCACTTTGCTTTGCGTCTGGAGTTGGAAGGTGCTCTGTGCTGTTGAACTTTGAATACACTGTTGTCCATTAGTAGAGGGTTGGTAGCCATTTGGGTAGTGGCTTCAGGCTGAGAGCCAGGCTAGGGAGCCAAGAGCCTCTTCTGAGAGCTCTGCTTCAAAATACGCATCAGTGGCAAAGGCAGAGAAAAGTATCTCTTGTACAGAAATTCCTGTACAAACCTACCCCAAATGTTGAATTGATACCAGCTCAGAAATCCGGAAGTAGTCATGACACAAACTTCAGGAAAGATGCTTTATTTGTCAATCAGAAGTGATCAGAAGGTTTTAAGATCAATTACCAGGTTTAGTGAATTGTCTGTATTTGCTGGCTTTGTTAGAAAGTTCAGGGTAGTCTAGCCCTTAAAAATGAGGGAACAGTGAAGGACTTGATGAGTTTTTCTTCTCTCTGTTTTGGACATTGTATGAAATGACATTTATGAAGAAGCAAATAGGCATATTCATTCATGTATTTTCCACTTGTAATGCATTAGCTAAAAAATTAATTAATTACATTCTGCATTCACAAGTATTACTTAAGTCATGGTGTAAACCAGAAGCACTCCTACTTACAAATATGTATTATTCTAAAGGTGTTATGGTAAAGATGCATCCAGTATTAGCGACAATAATGTCAGAATTAGCTGCCCCTTCAGTGTGCAGCAGGAACAGGATCTTCTGTGACTGCTTAAGTTTCACTTAAATAATGATGTTGAATATTTGCTGTACAGAGCTTGCTTTGCGGATGAAATTTGACACACAGTTTTTAACCAGATACTCCACCTAGTCAGTAGCTCTTGAATGAAGCTTTCAGGGTCCCTTGCCAATATGCTTCAAAAATTTGAGTGGAAAGTTAACCATTTTTTGTTGATGTAGCTTAATGCAGAAAGTCAACAGCATAAAAAATTGCAAATGTGCATTGTTTCCTTTGCGTGGATTGCACCAGTAGGTTACAGTCAGAGGTCACAGTGGGATAATAAAGGGTGACTCTCATCAGTGCACTGGGATTGTTGATAGTGTATTAGGGTACATCAGAATAGTAAGAGATGCTGGATGAAAGATGTCATTATTCTAAGCATGTTACAGTGCTAAGCATTGTTGATGCGTAAGTGTTGGTTCTGCTGAGCTGGGGTGTGACTGAAATGTTGAACAGGAATGGCATTGGGGGGGTTTGTCAATAGGTTAGACTTGGGAGTTCGAAGTGAATTGTATAGTACAAGTTCACATTGTGATCTTAACCTCTGGATGTTCCTTAAGCATCAGTGGTCTTGAATATTGATGTTAATTTTGTAGTCGGTACGTTTTATACAATATAGAAAACTTCCTTTAGAAATGTTACGTTACTGCCACAGTCTCTTCAGTACTAGTGCCTTTAGTGTGCAGTTCCCTTATGCTTATAAAGGATGGTAGATGTGCAAGTGTAGGAGCTTCCTTGATGTTTTGCCTTTTTTCTTGAATGGTTTCAATTCTGTTCCAAAGTTCTCCATTCACCTGGAAAGTAATTTCTTTTAGAAATGTGGTTTGGGACAGGTACATTAAATAAAACCAAAGATGATGCTACTTGAGGAAAATTTAATTTATATTTTCTCCATATAAATTTTATCAACCATATGATTTTTTTTTAAATGGAGAAAATCTAACTGGGAGTACAAGAATGGCTCAATAGGTGTTGACTCCTGTAATGCCCTGGTAAATTACTTTGATTTCTTTAATGAGCATAAGTCCTAAGGATCAAGTATTTGAATGCTCTGCTGTTCTTCAGAGGCAGGGTAAAATAAGTTGCTATTCTGAGCTAATTTAAGACTTTACCTATTAAGGTAGAACTTATAATTGGGTCTGAAATACCAGTGTCCTCTTTACAAACGCTCAAGAATACTTCTGAAATCTAGATGGCTGCAGCTACTTGGTGTCTAGATGTATTACTTTCTTATTACAGAATCCATAAAGCACCTTTTTTAATACTCATAAACATTATTTACCATTCACTTCTTTGTTTAAATTTTGTACAAAGCGGGTATCAACCGGTGCACAGTTCGACAACGAGAAGTAGCATCATGGATATCTGATGTACCACAGAAGTCTGTGGCTTACGAACATATCTGTTCATATTGTTTCAATTTTAGGAGGCGTCCACTTAAGTCTCATTTGCCTTAGGCAGAATGTCAGTGGACAGTAGATCCATGGATTTTATTCTGCCCTTCCCCCAGCAAAGCCATGTAGACCCCAGGTCATCACCTGCTCAGGGTGGGCCATGTGTGGCTCAGCAGGAGGATGCATCATCTGTCTTTGCCAACAGGTGTGCGCTGTTCAGGAGTGTTAGAGCTCACAAAACTCAGGAAGAAGTACATAAAAGCATCTTCTCCTGAGGCTGTCAGGCTGGTGAATGAGCCGCTAAAGGGACGCAAAATGCATCCATTGTTGGGACGTGGTATATGACACCTTTGCGATAAAAGAAATGCAAATGGATGAAATTGCTTTTCTTAGGAAGTAAAGGTAACATTCAAATTATCTGTATATGGGAGCCTTCTTGAAAGTCACTTAAGTGCTATAGCAAAGGCACAGTGCAGAAAGAGTAAAGGTTTAAAATGTAAATGTGTAAAGTGTTCTTGAGGCTGTTGTTGAGCAGTTTCTGCCACCTCTTCCCCCATCCATGGTGTCTGACCTCGGTTTGGTAGTTGTGATTATCGTGCTGGCCACTTTGATGAGAAAAGACTGTATTTCAGCTGTAGCATCAATACCTAGTTGTGGTAGAAGTGTGAAAAAACCTACATCCAGATGCTGAGGTGATGTCTGTGCAAATACTACTTGACAACTCGACATAAGGGACCTTGGACCTTTCAGCAATTTTCTGGTCCTGACTCCTGTTAGGTTAGGGGTATTAGGCCATCGGCTGTGGGGGTTTTTAAAATACTTTTCTTTATTTTGTTCATGTGTCTTTATATAGAAGAGTCTTTACAGTCAACATGTATTTCTAGATGCTGTGTTAAAATTGCTGGCAGAGTCTATTATTCTATACAAACTGAACAATCTGGCCCCTTGTTTTATTTATAAAGGTTCAATGTATCTTTGCCTGCCTACATCAATCTGCAAGGGAGTGTCAGAAAGGCCCCGCATTCGCCGAGCCGTGAGTTATCAATAACTTTTCAGATGTGTTAATGAATGTGGAACAAACGCAGTTTTGTGTTTAAAAAAATACGGATCCACCTCCTAAAAAGAGAAAAGAAAAAAAAAAGAAGAGCAAAACTCTTTACTGCAGTAGCAGGCATGATTATAAAGGGATTACTCTAAATTTCTAGTGGTGTAAGTATAACTGAGCAGTAAGGTTGTCCTCTAGAAAACCTATTGTTGAACTGCTTTGAAGCAGTTTGGTGTGTGGGTTACTGGATTTAACTGTTGTGTCCCTCAGGCAAATTAAGTATGTGTTGTTTATGGAAAATTTTGTTTGCTCAATAATTTGAAATGTGGCCCATCTGAAAATGTTATATATTACCATCCCATGCATAGAACTGGTATTAAAAAAGCTGATTATATAATAGCAAGAAAGGCTTGATTAAAAAGATACAATGTTTTTATTTCCCGCTGTTGTAGTTATCTCGGTAAAGAATTTGGCTTCTTGAATTGTTGAATAGATTTAAAAGTCTTAAGAGTTCCAAATCATGAAGCCATAAAAAAACCCTTGATATTTGAAAAATATATCTACACTCCATAAAATATTTAATGAAATGGAAGAGGCTGCTCTCTGAACTCATTGTGTGTCATTTTTTCTCCTGGCAGCCCTCCTTGCTTCAGTAATTCACCAGTAGGTTTTCAATGACTAGAGATCTTAACAAGTTATGTTTTAAGAAAAATAATAAATGGCTACATCTTGAGAGAGATTAAGGTGTTTTATCATGCCTGTGTCTTAACAAGAGAGAGCCATTGCAGTGATCTCTCTTCTGAATTTCGAAGAGTGATAATTATGTTATGACTCAAAAGGAGACATATTCCACCCTCATCCCCAGAATTCCAGCTGGTTACTCTGTCCGGAAGACTTCAGGTCTTGCTCCAAGAAGGGGCTATTTAACCTTGCTTGGACCTCAGTGTCTAGGCAGGTTGATGCTTCTGCTGATGCAGGAACTACAACCTGCCACAATGAAGATACAATTAAGATGTTCCAGCCCAACAAGCAGCATGTAGAAGAGAAAAGGGAAAAAAAAGAAAGAAAGAAAAAAGAAAGGTTTATCATATGCAAACACCTGTAAAATATTTTGCATATAGCATATGCCTCTATGTTTGACTGATTTTTTTTCAGGTTTGTAAGCATTTAAAACCATTCTTCTGCCAACTCTTTATGCTACCCCATCTGAAGTAAGAGGGTGCATTACATCCAAGAGCAAAATCATAAAATGAGTATCAGGTGGGATTTGAGAAGACTCCATGTGTATCATTTTGTGTTTATGAGGCTGCTTTTTATGCTAATTCTTGCATACAAATACATCACTATTTCATTCAAAACCTGAATACAACATTTTATAGCTCATTTAGCAAATGCTGTTGTATCAAAGTGTTTTTAAGCTAATACTGACTTTCTGGTTTCCAGCACTTTTCCTGCTGCATTTTTGAAGGGGAAGTGTGAGATAATTTTTAAATAGTATATAGAGCATTAAAACACATATTTGTGTTTTTGGTGTTATTTAGCAAAGAAGCATAGAGTGTTTTTAAGTTGTAGTTTCCCTAGACCTTCACTATGTGACAGGGAAGTGTTAACGCTTTGCATGTGACCTGGAGAACGTGTGTGACTGCCTCAGATTTCTGACCTGGAATGTGCTCATTTCTATATTGCAGGTGACACAACCCGTCAGCGAATCAAATTCAGTGATGACAGAGTGTGCAAGAGCCACCTTCTCAACTGCTGCCCTCACGATGTGCTCTCTGGAACTGTATGTAGCTAAATTTTTAGAATTCCTCTGTTGCTAATGCTAATTATTGCTTCGATTTCAGTGTTTGGTATAACATAAAAAGCAAAATCACATTAGTACATAAATTGTTCTATAGCAAAGTGATCTTAAGCAATATGTTGTAATGGAGAAAGTGTCCCACAGCTACATTTGTATAGGGAAGTAGGTGAGTGATTTTTCTGTCTTCAGAAATATTTTAATGAAAATAATTGAAAGTTTAAATAATTGCATTTCTAGATGCTGAGGTGCATTTAATATCACAGTGACAATTATTACACAATATCCAGATACTGTGCCATTTTCATGAATTCTAAAGCAATTTTAAAATTTCCATTTGTCATGTTAATAACTTATTTGACTTGGGGTTTTGTGTGCTCTGTCGAAGTTCCACTGTGAGCACAGCAGACAAGGGGCTTTGACACATTGTAGCTTTGTCAGTGTGTCTGTACTTTACCTTGGGGTGTCTGTTTAAAGTAGCCTGTTTTTTGTGAAAGGCAGGTGAGTTATGTTTTATTGAATTTTTTTTTTAAGCTAATGTTTGATGATGTTAGAATAATTAATAGTGGAGAGATGTAGTATAATGATGATTTACGGAGTTTCATGTGCCTGCTGTTCTTTAATAAGGCACTTTGGTAGCTTTTCTAACTCACGTTGGCACATTCTTTTACTCTGTTGCACCAGGAAAAATAATACTAGAAAACCTGTGTTGAAGATTATTTGTAGTATGGTGTATCAGTGTATATGTAGTTTTATATTTAACTGTTCTGTGCATTACTGTCCAAACAAAATGAGGGGAAAGGAGGAACAGTGTATCCTTTTTGCCCATCTGTTACGTTGGCCTGTGTTTGGGTTGGATGGTGAGCAAAATAGCTCCTGCTTGAGGGAGATTTGGGACATACCGCTATGCTGTAAAAAAACTTTACGAAGATTCTTTTGTCAGCTTTTCATTGTGCTGTAATTTCTGTACACAAAGATTTCTAAAACAACTGTCTTCAGCAAGTAAGAAATGTTTATCTTTAGAACTGTGGAAGTCACAAGTATCATGCAGTAATGCCTCTTACCATGCAGGTCAGTCACGTAGGCTGGGGCAGCTTACCTAGTCCAACTGCAAGTTTTCATCTGTCTCTTACTGGATTCTACTGCTGCTTTTGGAATATTAAACTAAACCGCTTCTTCAGAGAAGATAAATCTTTTTCCTTCCCCATAATGCAATTTGTCATCATACCACAAAATGTACTCCACAGTATAAATCTGGATCCAGAAAGACATGACTAATTTAATCTTTTTACAGCCAGCCCCCAGTTTTTGCGGGTGAATGGGTGCGGCCAGGCAGCACAAACCCGGCCAATCGCAAAGAGAGTGAACTCATGAATATGCAATTAATTGCTGTCCATAGCCACACCCCCTGAGCTCTAGAGGGCGGTCCCAGGAGTGCCATGCACCATGTTGTGCCTCAGCAAGCAGAGAGAAATGGCCTTTGTCCGTTCCTGGCCACAGAATCCTTGCTTTTGCCCCAGAGTCCCTTTTCCAAGCTTTGAAGCCCAGTGGGAGCTGTGGCACACGGGCTGGGATGTACCCATTGGGTCCTGCGGGCCGAAAGAGTTGCTGCAGTTTAGTTTCTGAGGGAGTTGTTTTGCTTTGGGTTTTTTTTCCTGGGAACGCAACACAACTGCCTGCGCCCACTCCCGGGGCAGGTGCCGGCTGCCGCCATCTCATACCCACTGCCACAGGTAGGCAGATGTACTCCCAGGGAGTGCAGGGGCTTTTGGTTCTCAGCTCCCACTGTCCCCACCAGCCAACTGACGGAGCACAGCCAACTGATGGGCTCATCACTGGTCAGGAGGAGTGTGGTGTTGCACAACCCGCTTCCCTTTTCTTTCTCTTCACTGCACCGTGGGCAGTGGCAGCGAGTGCACGGGGCTCTGGTCTCTGCACTGGGTGGGGGAGATGGCATGGGTGGTGCCACCTGCCCACTCCCCACCAGCTGCAGCACTGGTGTGGCTCGCTGGCTGCGCAGCCCCATGTGGGAGGGCACCGCTTCTCCCCTGTTTTAATTTTTCCTTAAATTTTCATTATTAAGTTCTGGCATGGTCGGCAGTACAGGCAGAGCTGCAGGTCTGGCGATGTGGAGTCAGTGCAGCATCAGAGGGTCCGCTCCTGGCACCACCCACCTAGGATGGGATTAAACCTGTCCCCCGCCACCCCCAGGTCCCCAGATCCAGCGGCTCCTGTCTCCTGCCACCCTCCATTACCCAGATGCGGTGCCTGCTGTGCCGCCGCCACGATGCCGTGCCCAGAAGCACCGGCTCGGCTGCACTGCCTCCACACTGCCCACCCCGGCTACAGGGTGATGGTGGAGGTTGCCTTTCCCCTTAAACGGTGAAAATAGATGGGTGGCAGGGGCTTATTTACATATTCATGGCCTCAGTTCACAGGTTTCTCCACACGCAGCACCGCTTTTTGCTGAAAAATAACTAAGAAACAATTGGAATTGCAGAGATGCAGACCACAAATTAAGTGGGGGTTTACTGTAGTGGAAGTAGTAGAAAGGGACTTGTAAGAGGGAAGCTTTGAGGAAGGTTTGAGGTAAATTGGGGCTGAGCCAAAAAAAACCCCACCCCTCCCCCTCACCAGGTTAAAAAAAAAGTAAAGGAAAGTGTGGAAAATATAAACTATTCACTTTAGTAAATACACAAGCCAGGATACAATAGTATTAAACAGCAAAACCTATTGTTAGGAGAGAAAACCTGTGATATCCCGCAATTCCTGCAATGTAGAGGATCCTGGGGGAAAATTCGAGATATCCTGCGGTCCTGTAATGTGAAGAGTCCTGCAGAACTCGGCCGAATTTCAGCAGACAGTCCCAGAAAAAAACTTTTCTCAGGGGCCCAGAGAGTAGCTGGAGCTTAGGGTGCTGATGGCTGGAGACACTCATGGGAAAGCAGGAGATGGGCCGGGAAAATCCCAGGGTGGGGACGGGGAATTGCAGGCTCTCCTTCTCCTGAGGCTGGGGTGCAGCAAGGAGATGTCGAAGGAAGAAAAAACAACACCACAAGATGCTCTCCCAGGGCTGTAGCACACCCCCCAGAGGAGCCCTTCCCAAGCCTTACATACTGCAGCTGTGACCTGGGTATTCTGGGGGTATTGCTGGAAATTTCCTCCTCAAGCTGCTGCTTCTGTTTTTTCCTCTTTCAGATAGAGAGAGAATGACCTTGGTCACTAAGGATCAGTATCCACAACAAAATTCCCTCATAGACTGAAGCCAAAGCACAAAGATATTGCATATATATACACAATGGAATCACCTTAGGCTTGTATGATGTTCTGCTGTTTACATGTCGAACATCTGAAGAAATGGACCTTCTCTCTTAATAGCAGTTTTTAAAAGGGCAAGAGGCAAGGAGTCTGACTGTACAGGTTATCATTGATTTAGAAAATGACTGTAAAGCTTTCTCCAGGGTTTTGATTGATTTTGGTGCATCTTTGCATTCAGAATCCATAGGTGACAAAGGTTGAGTGATCTGGTTTTTTAATTCAAATCCATGAATTCTCCTGAAAGGATAAATTCTGTAGGAATGTTTTGAGATTAAATCTCTTCGTTGACTCGATTATCAGTCAAATATGGGACATGAGTTGCCATTGTTTTGCATCACAAGATGATCTGCAGTTCTTAGGTGCTGCATATTACTGTTCCTGTCTGCAAGTTGCAGCCTTCTGCACAATTCTAGTCCACCCACTCTTTCAAAAGCTTTCAAGAAGGACATTCACAGACAACACAAGACAAACAAAGTGACTCATATGAGTGGGCCCTGCCAATTTAGTGTGTTCTTTCCCTTAATAACCAGATTCCCCAAACTGTGCCAAGGCATGATTTCCCTTGACAATAAAAAATGTGTTCCTCAGGTTGCATTATGTGTTGGTAAAGATAGTGCATGTATACTTTCAGTTTAGGGATTTTATTAAGGAATATGTTTTTGTGCTATGAAGTTTCTGGGGTTGTAGATTGGGAAATTCTAAGGTAAACAGTCAGATGTGTGTCTGCCTGCTGGGGGTGAGTTTGTTTCACTCTTTGGGGAAAGATTGGTTTGGATTTCTTGGGGTTTTCTTCTTCTGTGGGAATAATGGGCTACACAGAAGCTTTATGTAGAATACTGAGTCTCAACAGCAAAAAAGCAAACGAAGATAAAATTGTAGCATCCTCTTTTAGTTTATTAAATTCCAGTTCCAAATCTAGAGTGCTCTCTGATTATCTTTGAAATGTGTTTTGAATTTTGCGTGAGGCCCATAGTAAACTAATTGGTGAGATCACAGAAGTTGTATTCAAGGCTGTAGAACAGTGTCTGTTCAGAACTTGGGTTTCAACAATGCCTCTCACCAAAGCTGTTTTTAAGTGACACTTTTTCATGGTTTGGTGCTCTGCTTTGTCATAATGATTACTTGGGCACCAGTTCACATGCAAAAGTCAGTGATTTCAGAATTTGCTCATTCATTTCAAGTTGAAAATTTTATAATGAGAGATGAATAAGACTTTGTAAACCCTGGCTTCTGGGACACTGAATAATTTGCCACTTAAAAAAAAGCTAACTTTTTCCTTAGAGGGTTAACACTATTACATTTATCCTCAGTTGCTGCTGATCCAGCTTGTGGGGTTTTTGGTGGTTTGGGGTTTGGTTGGTGTTTCGTTGTTGAATGTTTGGGTTTGTTCTTCACAGAAGCATTTGTTTATCTGTATTATGAGATTAGGATTGAAGCTGCATATGTAGGAGTCAGATGACTCCCCTGTAATGGTACGAACCCATTAAGCAACATTTTGTGGGTGTAAGCAAGGTCTGTCCTGTCTGTGTCTTCTGCAGGTTTTACGTGATGTATAAGTGTCTTTTCTCTATCTTGGTGTGTTTCTGAATGAATAGCTGAATACTAATGACAATTACAGGGTGGGAAGATTTAAAACAAATACCTTCAGTAATGTTAGAAGTAGTAATGTCCTGAATATTTGTAGTTACCCAGTAACTATCTTTAAAGATCTCAAAACAGTTTAACACTTCTGCATCAATATGGCTTTCTTATTAGCTTGATTGTGCTTCCCTGATGAAAAGAAATTCAGAAATACTATGTGTAGTTTATGCAAACCATGGTTGAGAAACGCCTTTCTCCTTAGTGGATTAAATTCGTATTTGTATATTGTGTATTTGATGAGGAAAATGGCTTCTTGCGTTTTATTTGTACGGACCTGAAAGGATGCTATGTCAGCTCAGCCCTGCAGTTAAGCCTGTCTTTAAGAGCTCCTGAATTTATTGCCCTCAGCTCCTCAGGACTCCTGCTGACTAAACCATTCCCATCAAGGCCTTCGTTTAGCAATACTTGAATACATGATTAACTTCAAGCTTATTACGAGTGGAATTCAGCTCCAGATTAAGGCATCTAAATTTAGGTTTCAGCTGAGGAGCTGGGTGTTTATCTAGGCTTCTGTCTGTCACTGGGTATCACTCTCAAGGTGGGCTGTATCCACTTAGGCTCACTGAATGTACTGTCTGTATCTCATTTTACTGTGGAAGAGAAGTTTGGATAGTTCACACTCGTACAGATAGGTGTGAGTAAGGTGTTTTAATTTGTAGTTGATTGATTTGCCACTAGTCCCATTTTCTCATGCTTAAAACTTATGTTCTGAGCTATGACTGTGATTTTTTGCTGTACTGTTAAAAAAAGTGTTAAAAGCTGTTAGAAGGCATTGTGCTGGAGGGTATCAGCTTTTTAGTTCAGGACTAATTTGATCATGTGAGCTGCTTCAGCTTAGCAAATCAAATCAAATTAGGCTTGCATAAGCTACTTCAATTTATAGTCCTCAGCCCAGTGGTGATGAATTGTAAGGTGCTCTGTTGCCCTCTCAAGTGATCATGTCACTTGCTTGATATGTATTCTTAATTTCTTTGACCAGTGCCAGGAAACTGAACTGTTTATACCATATTCCATTTTAATGGTGTAATTTCTCTAGGTGAAGCAGGGTGTTGTTACTTTCCATATGGTTATCAACTTCAATTTTAGTATGGTATATAGTCAGGCTATAAGAGCAAATACTATGTAAACAATAAATTAGTATTTAAAAATAAAGATTGCTTGATAGCTTTGTCAGTGATGATCTACTCTAAGTACTTGAAGTCTTCAGAAGTGAGAGTATGGTTACAGAGAGAAATTATACTTCTGACGACACCTGGTATTCAGTGGTTACTAAGGACTTCAACTTAATAATTTCTCAACCTTTTTTGCTTAGCATTTCTTTCCTGCTAATGAAGTCCTACAAAAGCTAACCCTGCTAATGAGGTCAAAGGACTTACATCACTCATCATTATATCATCCTGAAGGCTCCCCTTCTCAATATGTGTTGCCTACAAGAAAGGATGGGCTTTATCCCAAGTGTAGAAATCTGTCAGAAGTGAAGTTGTTAGTACAGATGAAAAGTGACTTCTGTAACAAGGAAGATCTCAGCAAAGAATCTATCTGCAGCTTCTTTTTCTCAGTAGCAAGTGTTCCCGTACAGACCCTTGCCTTAACAATTTGATAAAGGAAGAGGTCTGGTTCTTGCAATATTAAGTTAGCAGCAATGTCAAATCTTTCCAAGCAGACAAGCAAAAAACATCCTTCTCTTCCTGCATGTGAACTGCTTTGGTGAGGGAATCTTTATATCTAGAAAGAATTCTCTACCTAAACACTGTCCAGAGTATCTTCTTTCAGAAACCTGTCAAAGACACAGGCTGGTGTTAGACGCATTTAATAGTTTGTGCTGCTGTGTCACACTTGGCTCAATATCAGCACCCTGTGTTTTAAGGAGCTTGGCTTTTCTGTGCTGTTTTTGCATTCCAAATAGAATACATTCAGTAATCAAATTTCTGATGTCAAAGGAATGTGTAGTAGTTGTGAAAGTGCCAAAATGGGAATTTTGCTGTAGGTAGCTCAAGATTTGAAAAAAAACCCCAACCAAACCCTTCTTAATTTTACATTCCAGAACCATCATCACATAATAATTTAGTTTCCAAATTAATTATTAGTGTCAGATACTCTTGAGCACACATTTATTTTTCAGATAAATTCTTCAGGTTGTCTATTGCCCAAGTCTTTGGCCAGCTCTTCCGTATCAACTCACAATTAACTCGTGATAATTTTATTTTTTTGTAGCTAATTTGACTGAAGCAGAGCTATGTGTCATTTTCAAACTGAATGTGTGTCATTTCTGTGTTAATTCCAAAGGCGTCCTATCTATTTTGTGATGACACAAATGATTACTAAATGATTTCCATTTGAGGTTGCTTGGGATGAAAGACAGTTGTCCAAACCTTAGCTCTGGGAAATCAAGCAGCTTTAATTGCCCATCTAACACTTAGGAATTAAAATAGTGCTGCAGAAGATGGTTAGCAGGTTGGTACTAGAAGGCAGGAGTTTCTTAAGCAAAGCTCTGCAATAGCAAACTGATACCCCCTAGGAAACCTGATACTCAGCTTTGTGTGTGGTTACCTAGACTTACCTTCATCAGTAGCTTCATTTGTAATAAAGGTTCTCCAAATATGTAAAGTTGGGGTTTTTTTCTGGTTTTAATCTCAGTGAAAGTGCATAAAACTGCAAAAATACCCAAAGCATGACTTAATGTATTCAGTAAACTTTAGTCATGTCTAGCCTGGGGACTTGGATATTCTCACATTTCTTTATTTGCATTGCTCATCAGAACTCCTCCGTAAATCACTTGAAGTACTGTCTGTCTGAAAGTCTGTGAATTGACAGTGAAAAATAGTTTTAAGTGTGTTCTTTTTCAGCCTTCATTAGTAGCTCAGTGCCTGAGCATGAGTCTCCCTCATAGCCATCTTCTGTCTCAAATGTGATCGAGATTTAAATGGCTGACTGCAAATACTTGTTCTTTGCCTTTAACATCCTTATCCGACATACGCTTTTGACAGTAATGAATCCATCCCCAAGATGAGTTGTCTCAGCCTAATGTTGCATGGCTCACACCAGAAATGCTTTTTACCTTGGTTTGAGGTATATTATGCAAATTTTAAATGTAATTGTTTTAAACGTGGTGGGGTTTTTGTCTCTCTGGATTGGGATTTGCTAAGAGAACTTTGAAGAAAGACTTTTAGCAGTGGTATTCCTGTGAAGTTTTTCGAGGGATTACCCATGACTAGTATAGGTGGTGTTAAGCAGCAGTTCCAGTAATGATGTAATTTCTTCACCAGCAAGGGTAATGCTGAAGGGTCCTCTTCTCTTCCACCTGCTTGTTCTTGCTACCTGTTATGCCATGTGAATATTTATAAGGCAACCACTGTTGGATCAAAAAGGGGAAGGGGGGCTAAAACTTCTTCCCTTGTGATTGAGACAGCTAGAAAAAATGAATCCTCTGTAACAGCCCTCTCATCCTCTGAAATTTCTGCTAATATTACTGAAGTTATTCACATGTTTTTGAGTTTGCCATCTTGGTGTACTGTAAGATAAGCCCACTACTTGTTGTCCCTACATGTTATCAGCACATTGTTTGTATGGCTGCCCAACAATGTGGATAAAAACACTGCTGAAAAATTTGCATCTGTTTCTTATTTGCTAAGATACGTTTCACCAAGTCAGTATTCAGTGTTCAGCTGCACGGGCAGATGTCCACTTTAGTACAGTGGTAAGTGTCCCCACCTGGCGTGTGGGAGACCCGGGTTCGATTCCTGCCAGGGAGACAGTGTTAAGAGTTGGACTCGATGATCCTTGTGGGTCCCTTCCAACTCAGAAAATTCTGTGATTCTGTGATGTGTTGGCGTGGAGAGGCACCGCACAGTGGCAAGGGGAGGACAGGAAATTTTTCAGTAGTAATGCTGGCTCACCGTAATTACTATCCTTTCAGGCTCTGGATCTACAATTCCCAGTAAGAAGAAAAGAAATCAGAACATGTACTGTTTTGTGGTGCTTAAATCCAGCCCAGAAAAGAAGCATAAAAAACATGCAGTAGTGAAGAGTGTCATGGTAGTGTGGTGGGAATTTGGGGGTTTTTGAGTGATTGAGGGAAGTTTATTTCATGCAGTTATTCAAAGTGTATGCATACTGCATATTGAAATGGTGGCTTTCTGCTGCTGTGGTGGATGTGTTTCAGGCTCTTGGCCATTGTGTTCCGCCCTATTAGTGTGTATCATTAGCTTTATCTATTCCTTTAGAAGTAAAGTGCTTCATTTCAAACAGGGTTGGCCTTGAGTTCTGCAGGCTGCCCTTGAAGACCTTTCCAGTACAAGAGATGAACTAGTATAAAGTATTGTTTTCCTAGTATTGAAGAACTAAAGAATGCTTCAGTTTAAATTACGGCAGCATCTGTGACTTGGATATAGACATTAGTCAGCTTCAAGGTCTTTGTGGCTTTGTATCAGTTAACAAAATTGCTGAGGCCCTTGTTGCAAAGGGAAAAGCAAATCTTTTTCTTTATCATTGCAATCAGATGTTCTCTGTTGCAATCAGATTTATGGTGGTTGAAGGGTATTTAAATAACTACAGTTTATGAAAAACTTTCAAGATCAAAATTCTTTAACAGTCTTTTTTTTTTTTTAATCTAACATTTGAAATTAACTTCTCTAAAAATTAGTGGATACATTGGAACATCTGACTGGGGATCTGGGAAGACAAAAGTAATTGATGTTTGGGATTGTTGCTATACTTATGAGGAAATGGAAGTGTTTTATTTATTAAAAACAAGCATGCAAACAAAAACCCAACCACACCCCCACTCATTTGGCTCACATTGAAATGTCTTGCAGCACTTTTTGAGTTTCACACTCACCTTCTGTTTACAAACAAGTTATTAAGGTTTGGTTCTAGAACGGTTGTTTACCTGCAACAGTAACAGCTTTTCCCATCAGAGTTCAGTTTTCATTATGTGCTTTCAGTGTTAAGAAAGGATTAATTCTTCTTAAGAGAGCACTGCCAAGAGCAGACTTGACTGAAACTGTGCTGGTTTTAAATGATGCAGGTAATCACTTTCAATAATTGTACATCAGCCTGTTCTTTTGCAGAGAGGCTGCCTTGGCTTTATTCAGTTTTGTTTCTGATACAAATTGCTTTGGGAGGGGTTTGCTTTAGCTTTTCTGGTTTGGGGTTTTTTTGTTGTTTGTGGGTAGGATTTTTCATTTGTTTCATTTGTTTGTTTTTTGTCAAGTGCACCTTGCTCTGTCTTGATCACCAGACTTGAGGTGAACAGACTGAATTAGGATTTCTTCTGCTGTGTATTAAGTAAATTTCAATTTAGAAACAGTGTTTGTTGCTTAATAACATTCTGGTCACTCTTCTCAGTGGCATTGTATGCAGGATTAGTGATGCAGCTTACTTACATTTTTAGGTTCATGCTTCCTTCCTGACCTTCCTAGGATGGTTTTAGGTTACAAGGGAACTATCTGTACTTTTTCTTCCCTCTTTCAGTCATATACAAAATGCTTTGCTGGGATTTGATTTTTTTACTATCTTACCCGAAATGCTTCAAGATTGTTTTTTAATTACTGTAATTGTAGTTATGTATTTCAGGTGATTAATATAGAGTGTGCACACAGTTCAGGTTGAGAATTTGACCTGTTAGTTGCAGTTATTTTCATGAAACTTGGCTCTACTAAGCTGTTTAAATTGATTACGGGGTGTTTCACTTCAGTCACTTTCAGAAACATTTTTGCAGGACATTAATGGTACTTGGTAATGCAGACAGCCATCATAATAAGCTGTTCATTCTCTCTGCTTTTATGGTTTCTTGATTTGTGCATGTCTGTTAAAGACCTGGTTTTGTCCTAGAGCTTTGTTAAACTCTCCTTTCATTCCCACGGAGGAGATGATTTGCTTGAGAATATTTGACTGTTAAAGAAAAGCATGCTAACTTTATTCCTTGTAACACTTCCGAAAAATTAAACCACACTGCCTCTGTCTCTTTGCAGAGAATGGACCTTGGAGAATGCCTGAAGGTGCATGACCTGGCATTAAGGGCAGACTATGAAATAGCATCCAAAGATCAAGATTTCTTCTTTGAGCTTGATGTATGTATTTTGTCTTAATGCTGGAGAGAGAGCACAGTTTGGGTACCCAGGTGGATAATCTGAGCAACAAATGTTACGTTTTGGTACACACTGAAGGAAAACTTCCCAAAAACAGTTCCATAAACAGAGAAATCCTTGGCACAGTAACATGAAACATCCATGCCTCTTCATGACTATGTGCGAGTATTTAATTTGTAGTTGTGGTCGTCTCTAAGTAGAACTTTAAACAGCCTCCCACAGAACAAAGTATTGTAAGCCCGGGTGTTCTCTTAGTGTTATCGATCAGCAAGCAAATATTCAGGCTGTGTATGCTTTGAGGAGAGTTTTAAATTCTCTGCTAAGTGAAGAAAAAGTAATTTTGTGCTGGGGATAACAAATTAAGTGGCATGTCTCTGTACACTGTAGTTTGTGTTTTGAACTCCCAGCTAGGAAGTTAGTTTTTGTTAGGACAAAAAAGTTTGTTTTTTTAATTGTTATTTGGATGGATGATGTTAATATGTTCAATAGCTTAAAACCCTAGTTGAAAAAAAGTTACAGTAGTGCATGTAATGGCTGGATGAGGTTATCCTGCATATCCTGAAGAATTTTAATGCCTGCTAGAAATACGCACTTCTTGTCAGAGAAGACAGAAGACAGATTCACTGCCAGGTTTCTGGAAAATACTTAGTACCATGACAATGTGTAGACTATAATTTTTTTTGAAGTTGTGTCTTAATATGTCATTGGAAATCCAGTTTTGTACAGTGGTGAATGTCCCTGTCTCTCATGCGGGAGACCAGGGGTTGGATTCCCACCAGGGAGGCAGTGGTGCTGTTTAAGAGTTGACTCAATGATCCTTGTGTGTCCCTTCCAACTCAGAATATTCTGTGATTCTGTGCTTAGTCACCACAAACTGCTAGATTGTCATTTTCCAAAGGTTTCATTAATAAAAACTTATGAAAGTTAAGTCTTGTTAAACTTAGGAAGCGTTACAGCTAAAGAAATACTCATGTTGTTGACAGCACTGATGTGTGTTCTCGTTGGTGTTTTAGGCAATGGACCACCTGCAGTCATTTATTGCAGACTGCGACAGGCGAACCGAGGTGGCTAAGAAGAGACTAGCAGAAACCCAAGAAGAGATCAGTGCTGAGGTTGCAGCTAAAGTAAGCATGTAAAACTAGTTACTCGAGTCTCCTTGGAGGTCTGTTTTTGTAAAGAGCAAACTTCACATTTTGGCAAGATTCCCAATCTGAAAATTCATACTGAGGAGAAGGAGAAAGGAACGTGTGTTCTCTGTCCCTCCTAAAACTGCCTTTAAGGCAACAGAAAGGAGAAGACAGGAGTCCTCTCATCTTTTTGACCTTGATGCTCTGTGACTCCATGCTGTACAAATGTTAGTAATTCTTAGCCTTTTTTATCTAAACGTCATCCATAAAGTAAATAAAAATTGATTTGCTTTTCTCTAGGTCTTCCAATGAAAAATAAACTTCTGTAATTTTCCTGCACATATATATGCACATGTTATGGGTAATGATTATATAAGTATTTTGCAGGAGGGTGTGGTTTAGACAGCAGGCAATTACTTTATTTTTCTGAACAAAAATCCTTCTCTGGAGTTGTTACATTGGCTGAGTTACAAGGTCCTTCTGTGTGTGTGTTTCTGTGAGGCATTTTCTGTTTCACTTTTACCTGCAGAAGTTCTCTGTGTGTTCAGTTCTCTCCTACCAATTTTGCATGTAATAGCTCAGTAGCAGTTCAGATTGTTTTCTACAACTAAAAGCATTTCCTGTGTTAAGCCTTTCTTTGTCTTTCAAGGCTGAGAGAGTCCATGAATTGAATGAAGAAATTGGAAAGCTGCTGGCCAAAGTAGAACAGCTCGGAGCTGATGGGAATGTGGAAGAATCTCAAAAAGTAATGGATGAAGTGGAGAAAGCTCGGGTAAAGAAGAGAGAAGCAGAAGTAAGTTGATTGTGTAAGGCTTGAGGGATGGAGAAGGCAGAGTCAAATATTAAATTGCTTGGCCATCTGCTCTCACTTCCTTACCTAATTGCTTCATATAAAAGTAAAGAAATTGCTTTGCAGCGTCCTGTACAGTTAAAGTTTCTACGCTTAAATACACTCCTATACTGTGAAAATTATAATCCCTTCCACAAAGAATGCATTTATATAGTTTAGCTGCATCGGTCAGTTGTTTCTGTGGACACAACTATTGTGTCTGTGTTGGACTGACTTGTGTTTGACTGTGACAACCCTGTTGGACTCATGGTGTGCTGATGTGACTCACTGAAAGCTTCCGTGAAGTGAACCATTGACCTTCACTGGAAGATACTTGTTTAATGCCTTGTGTATCAGATAAATTAGAATGGACCTTGTAATGTTCACGTGGCAGAACTCACCAATAGCTTTTTCATATTGTGCTACACTAAAATTTGTAGAAACAATCACCTGCAGTTGTTTTAACAGTGCCAGAAGGGTTGCTGGCAGTCTTGCTGGTCTGTCATCTGAGGGTACATACATTTTGCTCAAATAACATGTTTAATCAGTGTCTAGAATGCACATAGATTTCTCAGGAAACTTAGGCTGTTTTAAACTGGGTTCAGAATTAAAACCGGTGAAATATTTTCATAATATGTCAGTCTAGTAATTGTAGTGTTAATTTGTATTCATTGCTGTATATGAAAAAGTTGTTCATCCTTCTATGCAATATAGTCTTTAATAATTACCAGACTTGTTTTAATTTGCAAAACCGGTTGCTAATGTCTTGCTTTTTAAAATGTTCAGTTTTTGAAATGAGGAAACATGCCTCATATCTTAATGAAACAGTTGATTCCTGAATAGTGGGAATTAACTGAAGGGTGTCCTGGTGTACATTGAATTCAGTTAATTTGTAGTATATCTTTGGTAAAGTGTTATCCTGGTATTTATGTGCATTGAGAATTGGAGTTTTCATTTGCCTAAAAGCCCTGCAAATTGTGGTTTTTTAGGAAGTATACAGGAATTCTATGCCTGCCTCCAGCTTTCAGCAGCAGAAGCTACGGGTTTGTGAAGTGTGCTCGGCTTATCTTGGTCTTCATGACAATGACCGACGACTTGCTGATCACTTTGGAGGAAAACTACATTTGGGATTTATTGAAATAAGAGAGAAGCTTGAGGAACTCAGGGTAAATCATTCCTCTGTTCTGTGTGTGTGCTCCTTCTGAATGATTTGACATTTCAGCCTTAATTGAATATTTCCTTCTGGATGTGTGGAATTTTTTTCATGTTACTTTAAAATTTGAGATTTCATTGGCCTAAAAACACTGAACATTCTGATTTAACATCAATTCCTGAGTAGTTTACTAAGATGGCCTCTTCTGCACTGAGGTGTATTAAAACACACAGTCCCAGTAATGCATTTTGGGAACAAAGAGTGTGATTCTGCTTCCAGATTGGAGAACTGTATTCTGGACAAACGACAGTGATGTTGAAACACATTTAGCAGTCATAGGAGATAGGCAAATCAGCTTTGCTTTTAGCCAGATGATTGACTAAAAGTAATAATGAGACTCTTGAAAATACAAGAACGATGGTAACACTTGGAAAATTTTCAAAAAAATGCAAAGAAATGCTTGGAATTCAAGCTGTCTGCTGTATGGTGAACAACTAAAACTTGGTTTGATTATTTTATCTGGACAAAGATTAGGAGGTTACTTTTGAATTTTCTTTTTTCTAATTTTTCAAGGCTTTTAAGTGAAAATAGATGAAATAAATAGGTTCCAACAGCACAAGGTTGTAGCTGTCCAAAGTGGGAATACAAAATGAAAGGTATCTTGAAGTCAGACTAGTTACAAAAATAATTGTTACAGGGAGGTTGCTTGTTCTCTATCGCTTGAAGATTTGAAATCCCGTTGGAATATTCTTCTGAACAACCCTATCTTGACCAGAAATCATGTGCTGGAAGAAAGACTTACTGGAATGGTTCTTCTAGTATTCAAGAGGATGCATTTGGACAATAGAAATTATGGAGTTCCCAGCTCAACTAAGCATTTTAACTGTAGAAATCACTAAAGACAATAACTTAAAGGAGTTGAGGCCCTGAAAGCAGAAAATGCTGCTAATGGGTTTGACTAAATTGACTTGTTTTATTTTCATGATATTCTGGCCGTATTACAGAGAGCCCAGCTCTATCCATTGACTATATTGGCAATTTAGGCTCCTATATATAGCTGGTGTAACTTAAATCTTAGCTTTCCCAGAACAGATCATGTGTGCTTCCTCTCACTCCTCCATGAAATTACGCAAAGAGTCACTTGAACGAGAAGCCGTGCTTGTAGTTAAATTACTGATCTTGTACAAGGAAGTACAGATAGAATTTGACATAAAGGCTTGAAATGACCGATTATTTACACCATTCAGGGAAAAAAATGCATGGATAACTATTTCACATTCCCAAAGCATCAATTAAAAATATTTTGAACTGCTTCACTAACAAAAAAAGAAAACAATAACTATCCCCTCCTTCCTCAGAGCTCTCCTCAGAGATCTAATCAAGATGCTGCTGGGGCAATTCCACCTCTCAGAAGAAGGTCTTTACAAAGAATTGAATTTCTTGCATCATGTCCAGAAGGTGGCAAGACTTGGGTTTGGCCTGACCTCCAGTTGTGAGTTCCACATCTGAGGGCCCTCTACTGAGCGTGCCTTGTCCCCAGTAGTAGCGAGTGGGGGCTGTCAGCTAAAGCGTCTGCTTTGATTATTTGTCTCATGGTCACAGTACAGAAACAAGTAGCCTCCAAACCTAGGTACCAGCCCAACCAAGTCCCTTCAGAAACAATTAACTCTCCCGTTTCTGTTTCTGTTTTACCTTTCCCCAGTGGCCAAAGTAGGATAGGATTGGCATGGAAACTCTGGCATTAAAGGCATGACTTACTGCTCTGAGCTCCCTTTTATTAAAAACTTAATGTTTAACTCTGCATATTTCAGGTCTTCATGTAACACCCAGCTATTTGGTGCAGCTCTTCTGCAATAACTTGTGTTTCTTGAAGAAAAATACACATATATACTGAGGAAGAGAGAGGGAATAATATACACAAGGGAAAGGGAAAGAACTGAATGTTAAAGTCTATATCATTTTTATAGCACCTTCATCTTAAGAAATTTTGAGGTTTAACTTAATTAATATATTCCTTTGCTTTTAGAGGATTGTGGCTGATAAACAGGAGAAACGAAATCAGGAACGTCTGAAACGCAGAGAGGAGAGGGAAAAAGAAGAAAGGGAGAAATTAAGGAGGTAGGAATCTAGTTTAATTGCTTGTACATAATGACCTATTTAAGTTTAATGAGACAACTGTGATGTAGTTCATACACGTTTCTAAATCTGCAGAATTACCATAGTTTGCATTCCTTGAAAACTTACAAAGATTGAGATGGAATTTTATGTCTGTTTAAAATTCGGAATTGTTTCCATAAAAAGCCTTTTTAAGAACTGCTGATAGTAGTGCATCTGCATATTTGAACAACTGGCCTTTAAATGAGATAATTTCCAAGTGTGTACCTTATTTTGAGACCTGATAAATGTGATCTTATACACATGTGATCTTCTAACATCTGACAGCTATTTTCTTCATAGATGTTAGAAATTTTCCTTATTGGAAGTAGGTGAATTTTGACTGAGGAAAGTCATTTCCTGTTCTTTTATGTAAATAGTAGCTTCCAGGTGTTGTGGGGCTAGAGTGAAATGGAATCTGACTGCAGTTCTCTTACACGGCTGCAGAGCTTAACAGTGTAAACTTCTGAAATCTGTTGCAGTCTAATAATACCTGACAAGAAATAAGGGAATACTGGCTTGAAGTATGGGCTTTTTCTGTGGGAGGAATGGGACTTAAAAAGCAGAGTTGATATTCTTTTGAGTTTCTAATATGGTAATCTCAAAAATTAATATAAAATAGAACCAAACAAATACAATAAGAAAAATTACTATTCTGCTTTTTTTCAGGTCCAGATCCCACAGCAAGCATGCCAAAAGGTATATAAATCTGCAAACAGTACCAGTGGTGAGGCCAGCCTTTCACAAGCTGGGACATTAGCAGCTTATGCAAAGATGCATATCTTCATGAACAGTGTTACACAGTCATCTCTCCGTGTTTATACAGTATTTCTTACCATGCTACTGAGTTTAGTTAGACATGTACATTTGTCTTGTGGCTACTGCAGTGCAGCTTCATGTCCCAAACAGAACAGAACTGCTTTTTCAAGTGCTTGTTTTTAATACCTTTTGGTGAAAGCCCGTGTTTTTAAAATCCTAAGCTCAACAGATCATCCATCAATAATATGAGTGTTCTTCCAAACCTACACAGTTGAAAGTCACCAGTGAGGTATGATGGCAAAGTGACTTAAAAAAAAAGAAAGAAAATACTGAATTTCTGTGGTGTTTAGAACCTTCCGGACTAGTTTTGTTGTTGTAGCTATGGGGAATGATATAGTCCAGTTTCCTCAGAACATCATAATACATAGATTCTGGCAGATGATCCATATCTCTGCATCAGGGCATTCTACAACTTTGCCTGATAAAGACAAGATTTTAAAATTTTAAAGAGTACATTTTTCCATCTTTTTAATAGTTTTCAGAAGCCTGAATTGGCTGTGCTGTAGCCAAACAGTCATGAATTACCTATAAAACTGTCTGCATTAGTCTCAATGGAGTTTGTAGCCTTTCTCATGTTGCTTTCCCCTCTCTCTTTGCCTGTGACCAGACAGTGCCATAGCTCTGAGCGCTGCAGATCGTTCTCTGTACACACCTGCTTTCACATAGACTGTGTGGCACTCACAGTATGCTGGTGAAGGCAGTGTCTGGTTCAAGTCCTTCCTGTTCTAGGTCTAGGTCCCGAGATCGCCGCAGACATCGGTCTCGCTCGGCCTCGCGGGAACGAAAGAGAAGAACTCGATCCAAATCCCGTGAGAAGCGCCATCGCCACAGGTCTCGCTCCACCAGCCGCAGCCGGAGTCGCAGCCACCACAGAAGCCGGCACAGTTCCAGGGAGAGAAGCCGAGAACGCAGCTCCAAAAAGAGGTAAATGTTGCCCTAGAAGTAAAAGGCTTTTCCGAGATGCATGAAGAAGAGTGTTCACACTAAATTAGGTTTATGGTTACCACTTGGCAGTTTAAAGACATTTTGAGCCTGTCTCAGATTTCACTTACAACTTTAGTGTATTTATGATTTGACATATCGTAGTGATTTTTTCTTCTATTTATTTTTCCATAAAGTAATAGGGTTATGTATTATTTCTGTTTTGGATGAGAGCTACAGTGTATTGGTGTCAAGTTGATAACACCAGCTTCCTGCAGCATAGAAAATAAAGCGGCTGATTTTCATTTGAACCTAGGGACATGCGCAGTTATCCTACTGTCATATGTTTGTTTTTTCCACGGGCTGTTGTTCCCAGCACTGGAGCCCATCTGTTGTGTACTGCAGCAGATAAATACAAGTTTAGGTATGCCTGAAAATGAAGTTGCTGCACTGCATCTGAAGATGTTGCTTTGCAAGGAAAGTCATCAAACCCCTCGTTGAATGATAACTGCAGCGGGCAGGCTGGGGCTGTTGATTTTGAATTATTCAATTGCCATCTTCTCTTACTTTAGATGAGTGAGCTAAGCATAACGTAGAATGGTATTGCACAATGAGGCATTTGGTAGGGAGGTCTGCTCATAGACAGGATTCCTTTCTTGTGTAGCTCAGCCACTGTGCCGTACATGAGTGTAGTACAGTGACAGGGTGCCCAGACTTAAAACCCTGACAGACTGTTGACTTGCAAGAAGATAAAGGTCTGGTTTTGAAGTTGCCACACGTGCAGGGTTTATAGTTCAACTTACTTTAAAAGTTAAATCACAAAAGGAAGGAGAAATATATTGAATGTGTTCAACTCTGAAAATACATATCCTTTGTTTTCAAGAGATTGAAGAATCTTTGGATCTGTTTTTCTTGCTATACTGGGACCAGGATGTCTGTTGAACTTGCATCTGGGCTGGATGCATCCTTTTTAGAGATGCCCTTCTAGTCAGTAGAGCAGCTTTTCACATGAATGCCACAGAAGTCTTTCTGTTGAATACAATACCAGTGTCAATGCCAGAATGCAAAATAGACCTAAACTTGCAGGCTCTATTGTGTTACACTTCCTTGTCTCCTAAGAACTCTTTTTCTCTTTCCCTAGTTTAGGGAAGTACTCATTGCCAAATCCTACTTTTTAAATTTCTTTTTGGAGGAATTTCTTAAAATCCTGGTACGAAATACTTTTATTCAAGCATGTCTGTCTTAAGCTCAAAACATTCAGTTGTGCAAGGAATTCTGGTCAAGAGTACTCTGGAAAATGGAAGACCTGCTTCAGAAAGTTAACTTCTTCAGGAAGGAGTCAGAGCATTTTGGTTTTGAATAACCAAATAAATTCAAATCTGAGGAACATGGTGTTCTTCCCAAACTCTTGCAGAAGAGCAGTGTGTGAGATGAGCAGTAGAAAGATGGCTGAAGGCTGGTGCTGGTAATTCTAGGGCCTTTAAGAGGTGTGTACCCTGATCACAGGCAAACATGCTGAGTATTCCTGTTTGCAGCAAAACACATAGTTCTTTCTGGGTTTTCTCTTCACCCTTTGTCAGAAAGTATTTTCCCAAGAGCCTTTCACATTAAATGAAAAACTGTCACCACTCAGGTACTTCTTAATTCTGAAAGGAAAAGGATGTTTATTGTGAGATAAAGCTGAGAAAATTCTACAAATACATTTGTCTGACAAATACATTTTCTTTATTCTGTATCACCTCCATTCACCCTATGAAACAGGTGGATAAATTTAAGTCTGTTTATGGCTAGGATCTCATTTCATATTTATCAATACATCCCCCGATATTTGCTGGGTGTCAGGTCTGGGCAGGTCCTGTGAGTTATGAAATCCGTGAAGATACCAAACCCATGAATATTCAACTACTCCCTGCCTGTAGCCACACACCCTCCACTAATAAGGTCTGGAGAGGTGGTCCTGGGAGTATGGCTCACACTGTAGCACCTCATTAAAGTGGAGGAAGCGCCCTTTGGTCCTTCCCGCAAAATCCGCAGTCCAGGACGTTCTGTGCGTGCGCACGGTCTCACAACTCACTGAAAATCCAACCGCAATTAATGAATACGCGAATATGCAGGGGCTCTCTGTATGAGGACCAGACCTCCACACACTGTGGGCACAACTGAACATGCAGAGTGTCTGGCAGTAGTAGCAGTGTGTCTTAGATAATGGGAACCTATCTGGTAACAGCAGCAACCTGCCCAAGGTAACAGGGGCTCTGGGCCTACCTCAGCTTGGATTATTGGCTTATGGAGAGCAGGTCTAAATGAAGTCCTACTTTTTCTTACTGTTAGTCGTAAACTTCAAATAACTGACTTTCATGTCATTAGAAACAAAATGCACGGTTTGTGCCTTTTGCTTTGCATTAAGAAAGTGAATGTTTGCAGTTAGACCTTGAGATACATACTCAATGATAAGACCTGTCATGACAGCAGACCTGGACATGAGCACATTGGGAGGTGGTTCTGTCTGTACACTTGAACCCACTTACAAGGATTCATGTGACAAGGGATGATTCCTCCCAGACAGACATTGTATGGACAAGTACCTGAAGTCAAGACGAAGCTACATTTCACCAGGCTTTAGATGACTAGGTGAGATGTAAATCTCATGAGCCACATTACAAGCTCATCTGACATGATTTTGTGTCTCCTTTAAGAAGAGACAAGTCATGCCTTAAAGTGTCTCTTTCTTCTGCTGACTGTTCAGGATCAATTATGTAGTAATGCCTTCTAAGCGTTCCAGGTAAGGTAAGTGTAGTAGATTTCTGATTCAAGGGCTGTATCTACCCCTTGAGAAAGACAGGAGTGGTATTTTAATTCTAAGTCTTCTGGTAGTAATCCTGCTTGCTAAAGCAGTTGTATAAA
This sequence comes from Pitta sordida, assembly GCA_013390025.1. NCBI lineage: Eukaryota > Metazoa > Chordata > Aves > Passeriformes > Pittidae > Pitta > Pitta sordida. The sequence goes on along the minus strand of WEKX01017597.1, from coordinate 521,047 downwards.
CTTTCCCATCTCTGTGCTGAGATTCATTAAAGCCAGTCTTGTCTGCTGATTAGAGACTCACTTGTAGAGAGATGGATGGATGCTGGATGAATGCATCTTATATTCCTCAAAACATGCCTTGATTAAAAAGCCAAAGCCGTGAATACCGTCATGTCCTATCTGTCTGCCTGTTCAAGGATTAATTGGTGTAGTTAATTGCTGAGTCATGCAGTTTGGAAGCATTGTTACTTCTGCAGGGGATTTGCAGCACAAGATAGTCATCCATCGGTTATTTGTGGGTTTGTAAGCTGCGAGTAGGACTCAAGGTTTTCCCCGGTCACACATGCACACTACTGGCCTATTCACATTTCCGGGTTTGCGTATTCACGGCTTTTTGCCACGATTCGCACCCGTGGATTAGAGTATTCGCGACTGTTTCTGCTGTTCGTGGTCACGTGTATACGTATTCGTGCATTTAGTACTCACAGTTTGCGGTCATGTATTCAAGATTTCATAATCTTGGGGGGTTTCTGCTGCAAATGTGTGTTCGCGGGACCCGCAGGAGACCCGAAAACCACAAATACGGAGGTGTGACCTGTGATTTCGCGCTCCATTATTTGTGACTTCAGTGCGTCCTGGGAGGGGGTTTCCCCTGCTTTACCGGCTTGTCCTGGATTAGAACAATACAATCCAGGGAAGATGGGAACCTTCCTGGAGTGGAAAGGGAAAAAAGCTCCTTGGCTACTTTACTGTACTTTTTGAATCAAAGGGGATTTCGGTCAAAAAATGAAGAAGGAAGCAACAATTACATACATATACAGAGAAGCCCCACATACTCACAGTTCACATATTCACATATTGAGTTAGTCGCAGATGGATTTTCAGCAAGTTGTTGTACCGGATGCATGCGCATAATGTCCCGGATTCTGCGGCCAGGAGGCACCAAAAGGAGTTCCCTCTGCTTTAATGAGGTGCTACAGTGCCAGCCGCTGCCAGGACTGCCCTCCAGACACAATGGAGGCTGCATTGCTATGGGCGGGGAGGTAATTGAATATCCAGGGTTCGGTATCTTCATGGATTGCATAACTTGCAGGACCTGCCCAGATCCACCCCCCTACACTTCCAGGGGCGTTCTGTATATGGAAAGAAAAAAAACCCCAGTATGACAAAGGTAACAGGGAGAAAAGAAACAAAAAAAGCCAAAAAGAGCACTCCACCCCTGCCCTGCACAGCCATCAAAAGCCAAAAGACACATCAAGAGCCATTAGCTCTCCAGCCAAAAGACAAAAGGAGGCCTCCAACTCTACCCAACAACTCTTGCTGAGGAATTCTGCCTTTTGTTTAGTTCCTTTAACATCTCCCTTCCAAAAATTAAATCTAGCCCATGTTTACCCTATTTACTCCTACTTTGCGGATTTCACTTATTGTGGTATGTTTCCAGACCTGACTTCCCACTACATTCGAGGATTTACTGTATCTAAAAAGAACACTACCCCAACCTTGGAAAATCTCACAAGGGCTAATTCTTGTAACAAAATACAATTGGAGCACAGCTTCCAGATTTGGTTCATATTTGTCATGCCTTCTTCCAGAATTCCACAAATTAATTTCTCCCTTCTTTTAATCAAACTTCCATTTTAAGCATTTGAATTTGTAATTTATATGTCTGAGAAGGGCTAGACATTCTTCTTAAGCTAGAGACTGCAGACAAAAAGTGTCAATTAAACATTGGTTAATACAGACTTGAGGGTGGACTTGAAAATAAGAGATTTAGTGAAGCACATTGACCTTAATCTGTGCTCTTCAATAAGTGTAGATTGAATCTTGCCTCGAAGTATTTGTCTTCTGAAATCAGAAGTAGAAAAGGCAGAAGATGTCTTCTCATACACTTCTATTTATATAAACCTAAAGTCGAGTTGGAAAAAGAAGAAAAATAAAACTTTAAGTGCTGTTTGATAGCTGCAAATTCATGACTGACTCGAATTCTCAAATGTACTGCACTTTTCAGATCCTCTAAAGAAAGATCTTCCAGAGACAAAGAACGTTCAAGAGACCGTGATAGAACATCACGTGATAAAGACAGAAGCTCAAGAGAGAGGTCACCGCGGGATTTCAAAGACAAGAAACGTTCTTACGAAAGCGCCAATGGCCGATCGGAAGACCCCAGGAGCTCAGAGGAGCGTGAAGCAGGGGAGATATAACTGGCTGTATATTCACCTGATCTCTAGCTTCCTATGGAGTTGCATACTTTGGTTTAGTTTACAGTTGTTCAAAGGGACACCAGTGAGCAGTTCCAGACACTGATCCAACTAGGGTAGATGTACAGTATATAAAAGTGGTTATAACCAAGTCAGAATTAAACCCCATGAATAAATGATGCCTAAAGCTGGGTCCTGGACTTCCACCAAGTTGTAAAACTTTTTCTGAAAGATTTCTCTTTATTCAGGACAACAGTTTTATGTACCAAGATGCAGATCTCAATGTTTTTAATCTCCTTTCCAATACAAGTTAGTGAACAAATTATATTGTACTACTTGCCTTGGGTGCTTTTGAACCTTTATAAATTCTCCAATTCTGCTCCAGTCAAAACAGCAGCATTGAAAGGTTGTATTTGGGGGATTTTTTTTTGTTTGCTTTTTTGTAAGAGGGTGGGTGGATGGATATTAACTTTTACTCTTAAGGTTATGTTCCCAGTGTTGGGTTTTATTTTTGTTTGGGATCCTAGGAGTTGATTACAATGGGAGCATTTAGACAGGAATGTGTGCTGGAGAAAGTGAAATGTCTTTTTACAGTGCCTATTTAGACTTGGAAATTGAACAGCTGTTGCATTACATCTTTTTTATTTCTACTTAAAATTTTGAAATCAAAGCCAGTCCCATATCTGTACCATTTGATTGGTATGTGTTCAATATATTTGTTTTTTTCCATAAGGACTCTTTCTGCTTTTTCTTGTGGGTTGCATCCCTAATTGTATTAAAACAAACAAACAAAAACCAGCAACAACAAACAAAAATTAAGAACAAAAGAAATAAAAAATAAAAATAAAAAAAAAACATATTGTCCAGTAACTTAACAAGGATATACTGGTCTCTTAAGGTGGTTAATTATCTTCAAAAGCAGAAATGCATGGAGTTGGTCTCAGAACAGTTCAGGTTGGCATCATCTAGTTCCAACCCCCCTATCATGGACAGGGACACCTTCCACTAGACCAGGTTAAGGACCTGTTCAACCTGGCCTTGAACACCTCCAGGAATGGGAGATCCAGAACTTCTCTGGGCAACCTTTTTCAGCACCTCACCAGCCTGACAGTAAAGAGTTTCTTCCTAATATCCAAACTAAATCTCCCCTCTCAGTTCAAAACCATTCCCCTTTGTCCTATCATTACATGCCCTTGTAAAAAGTCCCCCTCCAGCAATCTTGTAACTCCTTTAGGTACTGGAAGGTGCTGTGAGGTCTGTGTGGAGTCTTCTCCAGGCTGAACAACCCAAATTCTTTCAACCTGTCCTCATAGGAGAGGTGCTCCATCCATTGATCAATTTGGTTGTCCTCACCTGGCCCACTCCCAAAGGTCCATGTCCTTCCTGTGCTGGGAACCCCAGAGCTGGCTGCAGCACTGCAGGTGGGGTCCCACCAGAGTGGAGTAGAGGGGCAGAATCTGCCTCTGGATGTCACCCCTTCCCTCCAGCGTGTCAACTGCACCACACAGCTGGTATCATTGGCCAACACCCCATGTCGACAACAAAACATGAAGGGTTGCTCTCCATTCTGTTGGACTGAAAGTGCTTTGGGGTATTTGAACTATGCAGATATGCCTTACTCCCACACAGAAGAATTTAGAGATTAGTCAACTTTCCTCCTTGAGTTCGCACCACTGAGTTACCTAATTGTGATGCTTAAGAGTAATGCTTGTAATGATCTATTGGCAGTTTTTATCAGGCTGCCGGTACACAAGTTGAGAAGAAGGAGTGAATTATTTCACTGATCTCAAGCATGCGAAATGCAGTGAACCTGCAAGCATTATTCCTGTATTTCAGAATCACACTGGATTAGGGGAGTGTAAAAGAGAAGAAGGTTAAAATGGTAAGCACCTGCAGGATGCCACATAACCAGAAATGGGATCCTCTCCTGACCATAGAGTCATAGATTTGATTATCTTGAAAAAGGCCCTCAAGATCATCGAGTCCCAGCTGCAAACCCAACGTCTACACCCCTCTCCAGGGATGACAACTCTGCCACTTCCCTGCACAGTCTGGTCCAATGCTGGACAGCACGTGAGATACTTTTCCCCTTAGAACAGGAGGAGCCACACAGTAAAACGGTGACATTTCCAAGCAAAGAGGTGCTTGGCCATATCCTGCTACCGACCATTGGACTTGCCAATGAAGCTGGTGGAGGAGTCTGTTCCTCTCTATTCTCTTCCATCAGGTATTGTATCCAGGACTTAAAATCAAACCCTGCTCTGGAGCCCGTCTGTCTGTCCACCTTACCTTGCACCATCCATCCTGCCCCAGGGGCAGTGGGACAAAACAGGTGAGCCAGCTCCCTAATGTGCTGCAAATGGATGATTGTGGAAATGTTAAATAGCCTTAGAGCAGAGTTTAGCTGAAAAGAGAATAGTGACAACTTGTCTTGAGATCCCGGGGGCCAGTACAAGATTGCCAAGGGCATGGGTAAGTGCATCTGAGTGGGTGCTTTAGCTGTGTGAACACAGCATTCACTGGGACCTGTGGTGTCTCCTCCGGGACTGTTACGCATTCAGGCAGATTGCAATTGCAGTCAGCATTAAGCAAAATATAAATGCAGAATGAGCCACAGAGGTGATAGCAGTGTGCAGTGTAAGGGTCTGCACCAAATAACCCCCTGGTTTACTGTTCTCCATCACATATTTCACATTCCACCTTCCTCAGTAGAGTTGACCTTTGTTCAACAGACAGTAGAGGTTTGTTTCTCTTGATGCAGCAGCTTACAAAAAAATGTTAATGCACTCTTCATTCAGTCCTGCATGATGGTTCCTTGCTCTTTGGTTTTTTGCTTTGATCACTTTTCCCCTTGCTAAATAATAACTTCGTGTAATCTTTCTGCTGATGTAATTGTTTAATTCTTTTCAGTAAAACCTGCAATCCATCCTTCACTGCAGCATGCAAAACTGAGAAGCAGCAGACTGCTGGGAAGGAGTTGTATCAGCTGCTGGAAATACAAGGAAAGAGGAAGAAATGTTTGTTTCTAGCCCTGGCTCTCCTCTTTATCCCTGCTTTCCCCTCTGGTTGCATAATGGAGTCAGCAGGCAATCAGAAAATTCTCTCAAGACTTCTCTCTCCTGGCCCTGGATTTTCACCTCCTGTTGCTGGGGAAACTGTATTCCCCAATCCCTTTCCCAGGCTCAGTGGTGCTACCAGAGCACTGCAGGTGAGCAGAGTCCTAGGAGATGCCCCAGCAGGGAGGCAGGATTAGCCAGCAACAACCAGGGCTGGGCACGGGCAAGGTCAAAAAGGGCCTGACAGCAAGAGTTGCTGTGGCCCTACAGCCCTTTCGAAGCTGAAATGATCTGACAAAGACTAACTAGTAAAGTATTGATGGTGATAGTTAAGAGCACAAATATATAAAATTCCAGGTGCTGGCTCAGAGAGGCTGCAAGAAGGGACTTACGGCACTGGCTGTTGGGCACCACCAGGCCAGCTCGAGCCTCTGTCTCCCTCACAAGGAGGTGGTAAGTGTGTGGGGACTTTGTGTGGAACTACTGTAACTTTTCAAATTGCTGCCATCTTCTTAAGCTCATACTAGTTTGCAGCAGTGCAATGGGAGTATAGAACTGCCACCAGGCTGGGGTAACCACTGCCTTGATGGAGGAAGGGACCATAGTGCAGACGTCAGCTCCAGTTTTCTTCGTTGTCCTGAAATTCCACCTCTGCTTGATTGCAATCCCATGCAAATCTCTGCTGGTGGTCTGTGCTGATCATGTAAAGATCAGCCTGTTCTGCTTGGTGACTGTGGTCAGTGCCTGCCAGGTGTCTTTGGTGGATAGCCTGTGGAGGCTGGATGGAGATCAGCACCACCACCATCACCAGGAACAGATCCCTCAGTTGTCCACTCCCATGTGGGTGTGCAGAGAGGAGGTGCAACTCTTTATGAAATTGTTGCTTCATGATCAAGTGAAAAGCTTCCCTTCCCACCACCCGAGAAGCCTGACTGCTGCAAGTGTGATGTGTGCCTAGGTGGGAGTTTGCGCCAGTTTTGGTGAAAGCCCCAGTAACCCCCCTAACTGTGCACCATAGCCAGCTACCACTCCTGCACATGGCCTCTGCTACAAATGGGAGAAGGCATCTGCTGTCTCTGTGTTTATTGTTTTACACTGAAGCAAACCAGCATGTGGTTATTGGCAGTTATTAGCTGATTATTTCACCATGTCTAAGGAATACAAAGAAAAGCAATTAACTAGTTCAGGACTCGGTCACCACTGAAGGGAGGCTCAGGCTGCGTGACAGGGTAGGATGAGACCCATGCTAGACTGAGCCCACTGTGCTGCCCACTCAGTGAGGCAGCAGCCTCCCTCAGCTGGGCACATTCTGAGTAGTACAGGAGACAGTGAGCTCAGTGGGGAATGCAGCCAGAGTAATTTCATGGGAGTAACACTGAAATCTGGGGATTTTCATGCCTGCCCAGAGACCCTGTGGTGACCACATCCAGTGTTGTAATCCCTTATGCTTAAAACTGCTCTGAGAAACCAAGATTGGGAAACTGTTGGCTCATGCAGGATGGGACTTTGCCCATGTCTTTCCCAGAGTTAGTCTTTCCCATACACCACTTCCCCGTCGTTTAAGTTCAAACACAAAACAACTCTTGTGCCTCTGAAATAATGGTCGCTACCAGGTTTCTGGAGATGCTTCAAAATGGCCTCTTTCTTGTTACTCATGAGGATAGAGAGCTGGTAGATGAGTTAAAGAGCTGCTGATACTGCTGGAAGGAGCAAGTCTCTCTTATAGGAATAGCAAACTTAAAGTCATTTTTTTAAAATGAAATCTTAAAGGGCAGTGGCCAGAGAAACCCACCTGGAGCATTGAAACTGCAGAGCACATAAGGATTTGTTGGGTGACTTCGATGTATCTGTGGGGAGTTTTTAGCTGTAGAAACTCAGTTTGATAAGGGAGTTACTGACATTGATAGCTACATTGTATAAGCCTTTTTTCTTGTCTTTTTTTTTTTTATTTTTACATTTTCATTCTTCCAACTGCAGCTGGGGGCCCAAAAGCAGCAAATCAATGCTGGCAAAATGTTTGAAGAGCATGGAGGGTGCACGTCCTCACCAACCCTCCTCTTTATAGACGTTGTTCAGGTGAGTGCAGATTTCATTGGTCACCTTCTCAAAGGAGGCTTTGCAGTCTCCACCAAATTTCTCCTCCATCAGTTGTAAGATAATGTCACAGATAATCTGAACAAGAAGGGAAGAAACAACTAGGGTGAACTTTCCACCACATTAGAGGCTTAAGAACAAAATTTATATCTTTAGTTGGGATTCTTGGAGGGCAGAAAAGTGTACAAGAGCTATTCACAGCATATTGCATGCAGAGCTCATAACAGGGCATGGAAAATAAGGTGAATTACAGCATCCACCAAAAAAATGCAGTCACTGCTGCAGGTTTTTTTTAACTATCCTATACCTAGTTAATGTTGACTGCACCTATCACTTAAAAGTGTCTACACAGGACTGATTCACTTGCTTCATCCACTGCAATCCTTCTCCTGTCAGCGGACTCTCCCAAATGTTTTGAGGTCATGAGGAGTCCCATGGTGGACACCTATGGAATATGTATGTGGTTTAGGGGGATCCTTCCTGCTCCTTAGCTATCTAGCACTCTGTAGTAATGAGGGTTCATTTGTCCTTACAGTCACTATGTAGGCCCTATACTCTGAAACACCAACTCCTTTTCATTGCACCATTTATTATTTTGTGTCATTTTTATCCTGAAAAAGTGTTTTCAGGCAGAAATCCTCACTTATTCTCCCCCTTATTGACAATTGAGTCAACTGCTTTAGAAATCACCTTCCTGGTACCTTAGTGACCTTTCCCAGAAGGTGCCTCTTTTTGCTGTGTAAGGCAGATAAAACATTATTAATGCACTCTGGTAGTGACTTTAGGTGGATTTGGGCAAGTAATTTGGTCCTGTATTTATTATGTATGTTTCATGATGTCAAGGCTGTTGCCATTGTTTCTCAATAACAGCTGGCTTTAGTTGTCCTAGAAATGCTCAGTTCCTGTTGCTAGGGAAAAAAAAAAAAAAAGATATCAAGGACCAAATTCCAGTGTTAAACTGCTTTTCTGTATCTTGTTACTAAATGACAAGTGTGGGAATCTTTCTGCCCTGAGAAGAACCCACTAGAGCTGATGGGCAGCTCTGCAAATCATATCTGCTGCATCACATCTGCATCATATCTACATCATATCTGCTGCCCAGCCTTCTTCCTCTCCAGATCTCTCTCTCCTCCTGTCTTCCACCATCTTGTCTTTCCACCATCTCCACTCTCTGAAGCATATATATATTTCTATATACAAAGCCTGTTTTCCTCAGTTCTACCCCACAAATGGAAAACACCTTCCCCCCACAATTCTACCCCTTGGGAAGAGGACTGCTGGCTCACCCTAAAGTTTTTGGGGTCAATCTTCAGCTGGGTGGCATGTTTCTTGCCGAGTGGGTTCACTATGCCAAGAAAAGCCTCAGAGTTGTCCAGGTGTTGCACCATGTCATTGATGGTACCAAAAACCTTCTTGCCATGGCCCCTGATTTGATCTGACTGTTTCATCTCCTCAGCAGAGTCCATGCCTTTGAAGTGTGTGAAGTAGGACTTGGTGTCTGGGTGCTCAGTAAACATCCTGTTGAGAAATGAGAGATATCCTAACTTGTGAACAGAAGCATCAATACAGATATGGCTAAATTTTCTGGGCCTTGTCTTAAGCATTTGTTGCCCTTTTCCTTCTCGTTATTAGCACAGACACTTCTTTCCCCTGCATTTCTTGTTTTTCCTTGGTCTTTTCCATTTGTGCACTGCCCCCCATGCCTATGGCCGCCTGTCCTCTCCCTCGCCTCTCCCCACTTCCTTTGCTCATTCCACCCTAAAACCTACATATAATGAACTTATTCCACTGATTTTAAAGTAAATATTTCCATTGCGTTAAGTCTGTGTTAGGTTACTTCCACAGAGAACTGGGAACACGTTCACATGAGATGATTGTGACAGTATGATATCCCCAGCAATATTCTGGACAGCAAATATGATCTCTGTGATTCTGGTGGGTTTTCTCATGGAGAAACCCTACTATTGGTTTTGTTAATTAGCCCCTTGCTAGAGGCCATCCCAAAGCCTTCTTACTGCCTGTGGTGGCTTGTTGTTTGAGCAGGGGTTACTTCTCATTTCATTTATTCAAAAGTAACACAATTCAATGTGCTTGAAATTGTCCTTTGATCAATTACAGTCATCTTGGTCATGCTCTTAAAAAATCAGAGTATTGGTTTACTGCATTGGGTAAACCAATTATCTACCTGAAATACCAATAGCAAATTCCAGATTGCATTTCACAGAATCACAGCTTGGTAGGTCTCTCACCTGGTTCAACCCCACTGGTCAACCCAGTTGCCCAGGACATATCCAGATGGCTTTTGAGTACATACCTACATGGATGGAGGCTCCACAACCCTTCTGGGCATTGTACATCAGTGCTCAAATACCCTCACAGTAAAAAAACCTGTTTCCTGATATTCAGAGGGAAACTCCTGTGTTTCAGTTTGTGCCCATTGAGTCTGGTCCTGTCTTTTGACACCATCGAGAAGAGGCTGTCCTCTTCCTTCAGGTTTTTATATCCACATTGATAATATCCCCCTAAACCTTCTCTTGTCCAGGCTGGACAGGTACAACTCTTTCGGCCTTTGCTCATAGGAGAGATACTCCAGTGCCTTCACCATCTTCATGGCCCTTCACTGGCCTCTTTCCCTTATGGCCATGTCTCTCTCATGGGGAGCCTTGAACTTCTCTATGGGCAGGTCTGGGGCTGTAGGACACCAAAGCTACTGCTTGACTGCAGTATGGCTGCATTTCTGACTCTTATGGCTGCATTTCTGACTCTGACTGGTCTTCAGGTTGTGTAGCCTGCAGTAGGAAAGAGCAGCACAAAACACTTTTTGAGGGTAATCCAGGCATAAGATGTGATATACAAGAAAGCCAGAGGGAGGTGTAGAGGTCTGATAACCAGATATAGTATTTGCACTGATCAGTGTGTATGGAGGTGATAGAAGTCCCAGATGAGAGAGGGATATGTGCAGAGAAGAGAGAAAAACAGAAAGAAAATTTGGAGAGAAAAACCCATAGAAAGGCTACAGTACAATGGAACAGATGGACTGGAAAGGCTGAAGGAGAATTAGAAGTGAAATATTGAGAAGTTAAAAAAAAATCATTAAAGGAATTCAGAGGTAAAGAGGAAGAAGGAATTGAGGCCCATGTTTTGTTACGATTCTCTTTCATACCACACTTTCTCTTCTCTACCTTAAATGGGTAAAGAAATTGTTCTTGTCTCTTCTACTTTTCCCATCCCCTTACCCCTTTCCTTTTATTTTACATTGTGTGGATTGCTCCTCTTCCCTGTTTTCTCCCTGAGGGGGGATAAACCACAGCAGATCAAAATACTCCCAGAAAGAGCTGCATGAAAACCATCAAGACCTCATCCTTACTGGTGTTCCTCTTCAACTCTCTGGGGTAGCAGACAGATGGGCTTTCCTTACCTGACCAGCACAGTTGTCGCGTTGTCCTCAGCATCCACATATATCTTCTCCCAGGCACCACGGGCACTTTGTACCTCTGCTTCAGAGAATGACATGGTGGAGTAGATGTTGGCAACCAAGGGTGCAGCAGCAGGAGGGAAAGGACAGGATGGTCCTGGCAGGGTGTTTCTGCTCCAGTTCTCTCCTCAGGGCCCTCTAAATACTGCCCTAGGGATTTAAGATACCTTAAAGGGATTCTTTGTCTCCGTTCCCCTCGGTCACATTTCTGCAGGCTTTAGGGCTACCTAATCACTTTTAATCAGGAAAGAAACCAACCACATGAGGAGGGAGGACAAGCCCTCTCGCCCATGGGTCAGGTGCCACAGCAAAGGTCTCACTGTCTGAGGAGAGAAGGGGAAAAAAGGCAGTGTTCAGAGTGGAAGAAAAAGATCAATTCTCCTCCCCTCTCACCCCTGCCAAAGCAAGTGCTTGGCTCCTGTTACCAGAGACAATCCTTGCCCAGAGCGCTAATTTTCCTGGTTTTCTCCCAAGAGCACGACTGTGCTGCAAGCACTGTGGTGCCCTGATGACCACTCTTCCCAGCACTCTTTGGTGCTCCAGTCCAAAGATCCTGCTTCCAGCTCCAGTAACTCTGTCCAGTCCTGCTGTCATGCCATGGTCACTGCTGTCCTCACAGCCATCTGGTTTAGCAGGAGCTCACCCTGCAGCTGCTCCCGGCCTTGGTCTCGTGTGAGTGGAGGCTTCGCCAGCTCAAAATGACAGAGTTGCAAGGACAGTGACGGCAGCAGGGCACAGCATCCATAGCCACAGGGGCCTGGAAAGCCACCTCATTTTAACACAGGAGATAAACAGTTCAGCAGAGCCTGGCCACGAACACAGGCATTTCACTGCCCTAATCATCTTGCCTTGCAGATGGGATCTCTGTCATATCTCTAAGCCCCACCTGCCTGGGAGAGAGAGAATGGGCAGGAGAAGGGCCAGCTTGGAGCTGCAGATGGCATCTGTGGGCCTGTTATCGTCACAGTCACTTGGAATTGAAGGCAAAAGCATTTCTTGGATTATTCATGCTGGGCTTAACCAGAAGGAATGTTCTGGTTAAGTCCAGGGCGCACACACAAAATAAGGGCTAAAGGGCTTGAGAAACTGTTGCTGGATGTCGAGCACGAACAAAATCTCATTTTGCTTGGGATGGTTTAGAGGAGAGAAGGAAGAGGTGTGAGGCAGAAATACGCAGGAGGGCAAGAAAAACCAGCCAGATACCCCAGGGCAGAAGGAAAGTGCTGAGTGTAAACTCACAGAGATTAACTGGATTTGGTGGGGTTATATCCCACCATTGCCAAGGGATGCCTCAAATTACTTCCCTCTCTCTTTTTAGCACAGCAAACAAAGAGTAGTCCAATAAAAAGCTGCCCAGGCATTTCTCATCTCAATCCTCAGAAAAATTCCCCAGATCTCAGGAGATCCTGGGCTGGGGAGGGAGAGGGGGAAGAGCGATATATATGTTGTGCTGTTTAGAGCTCTGCCTCTTTGAAGGCAAACACTAGCTAGGGTAGCACTGGTTGGCCAAGCCCAGCTGCCAGCACACGGATGCAGGAGAAGAAGCAAGGACAACACAGCAGTAGTTGGCAGTTTCCAGGTCTTGGGAGCCAAAACTGCCTGGGAGAAGCTCAACGGGGAAAGCCCCGAGTTTGTGACTGAGAGCAGAAAGTGTATCAGGGGCTTGTCATAGGTGGCCTGGGAGAGTGAGCAGCACCAACTTTAGCCAAAGGGAAAAGGACTCAAGCAGGTCTGGAACATGGAGGTAGAGCTGGTTTTTCTTTGGAATGTGAATACGTACAAGTACTCACTTGCATCTTTTCCTCCTCCTCATGTTCTCCTTGCAGACTTTGGTGCACCCTGACTTGCTACAAACATCTCAGTGGAAGAAGCTGGAGCCCACACTGGAAAGGGACTGTTTACAAAGGTATGTAGGGATAGGACAAAGGGTAATGGCTTTAAATGGAAAAAGGGTGGGTTTGGATTAGATACTGCCAAGAAATTCTTCACTACCAGGGTGGAGAGGCACAGGAGGAGGAGGTCCCATCCCTGGAAGAATTCAAGGCCAGCCTGGATGGAGCTTTGAGCAGCCTGGGCTAGTGGAAAGTGTCCCTGCCCATGGCAGAGGTGCTGGAACTAAATGACCTTTAAGGTCCCTTCCAGTACCAAACATTCTCTGATTCCCTAGGGGACTTCTCCCCTGCTTTCCCCTCCTCTCCTCTGGGACATTGCAGTACGTATTAAGGTCCCCATTCACTCAGTATATAGTCAGACATCCTGTCTTGGGCCAAATAATACCTGTTTTGAGATAAGGAATTTCAATCGAATTGATTTATTGTCAAGGAACAAACTAGCCAACACCTAGATAACTTGCATCCCCCTGTCCTGTTTCCCCACCCCTGTGCTGCAGATCACAACCAGACTTTTTGTGAGGCCATGGGTGGGGCAGGAGCTGGGAGTACATGCATAGGGGTCCTTTTGCTGCTTCTTGAGTCCTGCTCAACTGCTCCAGCTCTTCCTCTGGTCACTGTCCCCTTGAGAACTGCACCTGCCCTGGACTTGTATCTTCTTTTTCAATATTCACTGTCCTTTCTTAACCATGTTTCCACAGAAGCACCATAAACTTACCTGGTCTGGACAGCTTTGGGGTGCAATGGGTCAGTTCTGTCTGGTGCAAAGCCAGGTGTGAGCAGCATAGGGCAGTCCCTGACCAGACAAAGCAATGACATCCTCCCTCAAGCATGTCACCATGCTGTCTGTAACACGTTTTCCTATTCTTTCAACTTCCAGTGTTACTTTTACTCTTTTGGACAATTATTTTCCCCTTCCATGATTTGCTGAGTCCTTCTAAGATGAACACAGTAATACCTCATAAAGTTTTGACATCTCTAACATAGCTATGCCACACCTGAGCAGTCTCTAGAGATTGAAACAAAAAAGCTCCAGAAACACATTGAATTGAGATGTATGATTTTATTAGAAAAAAGGGTACTGGGCATCTAGCACAGCTGGCACACCTTTTGGGAGACAAGCAGAGTCCTTTTTATAAAAAGGTAGCAAAAGAATCACGCAGAAACAGACTGGTCACTCACACTTGTATAACAAGATTTTTAATGTGCAATTGCTGATCTTGGTCCAGTTCATTAATCTGTAATTTCCACATACAAATTCTCCTGGGGATGTGTTTTTTAACATTACAATCATGTAAGGTAACTTGAGATTATATTTTCACCCTATCAGCTGTTGCTAAGTTATTGTTTAACCTTACTGTTATTAAACATCTGTTGCAGTTTCTGCTTGAATCTATTTGAACAAGTAATTGTCAATGACAAAGGGATTTATACTATGTACTCTCTTCCTGGGGACTCTTCTCTTCACACTTCAAGTGCTCCAGCACCCTGTTGTCGTGGTTTCAAAACTAATTTATAGTTACTGTGAACTTTTTGTGAATTTTTAACTTTGCCTGACATCAAGTGATCAGAGTCAGGCCAGGGAGGCAGACGACTCTGGGAAATCCGGAGCAGGCAGCACAGCCATGGTGTTTGGGCCCTGGCCAAACTTTTCCTGGCTCTGTCCCCAGCCAAGGAAGCAGAGGACAGGCTTCCTGCACAGTGGTGCAGGGAAATGCCTTCAGGACTCCAAAATAGTGTTTGTTTTCTTTCAGTTTCCAAGAAATCCCATGTTTTAGGCAGAAGGCAGCTGACAAGCTCCAGCTGCAGAAACAGATGGCATCTCTTACCCTCCCAGCCATTTAGGATCCAGCAGCAATGGCACCTGAAGAGCTCATCGATGTCCCACTTACAGGCACTGCAAACCTCCCTGTCTTTTCTTATCCTTGAAGGTTCGTGATCTGTGATTCTGTGATTTTAAATACATATAAATAACTCCCCCTATTTATTATGCAACAGGGGCAAATCCCCAGCTCAGTATCTGAGGTTACCGACATAATCAGCACACCAAAACAAGCAGAATTAGGAGCTGCAATCACAACTGTTGGTGTTAATGTCTGCATCTCAAAGCCCACGCAGCACATAGGGCAGACACATGCATTTTCCCAGCTGCCACCCTCCCAGGTTGCACTTCACTCTCCCATTCCAGAGCAATAGTGGGCTTGGGTGGAGTGTTTAATTTTGCACTTGTGAAAATACCAAATGCAAAGGGTAAGAAGAAAGCAGGAGGACTCATCTTCTTGGCACCTAGGCACCCAGACTGGCCCCTACAAAGTGTACAGGGCAGTACCACCTGACATGGTGGAAATGCACACAGGTTTCTGTTGTGAATACTTTTATTGCATGCTTAAGATTTTTAATGTGAAAACAAATGTAGTGATTTCAAAATAGCTCCACTTGTATATATCATAGTGCATTGCATATAGGCAAATTTGTTCTCTGAATGCTGCTCTCACAAGTGACATTAAGTACGTGGCTAGCAGTGTCTCTAACATGACCATTACAACTAATAATGATGCTAGGGATGAGTTTTCTTGCACTCTATCCAGCTAACCAAGAATTTGCATGGAGGGGGAAATTGTTGCTGCTGTGAGTTCAGCTAAGCATATGTAACAGGGAGAAGGTGTTTTAGCAGTACCTCAGAGCCCAGGTCTGCTGGATTCTGCTAGGTGCTGTACAGACATTGGGAAAAATCTTTAACTCTGACAAATGGTGCTTAGTCTTGTGAATTCCTTCTAACAGATGCTGTACAAAACACTAGGAAGTCCTTTGCATAATTCCCTAATTAATATTTTTAAAAGGAAATTGGTGTGACATGGGGAAGTGGTCTCCTCTGTTCTGACTTCCATGCTGTGGGGTCTTATCTGACAAGGGAGACACACTCAAGGAACCCATCTATGAAAAACAACGGCAGGCCTGAAAGTTTCCCAGCACATTTGGACATGAAGCTATTTTTAGGGACCCCTGCACTCAGGGAGATCTGTTCCCTGCTGCTTGCACCTTCTGCCCTCTCCCAGCCTCAAGGGAGGAAGCAGAGGCCCAGGCCCTTCCTTGAGCAAATATATGACTTCTCATTCACAGCTCAGAGAAGGAGCCAGGAGGAGCCCAGACATTGGGAGCTGCAGTTTGGTGTGTGTCACAGGAAAAGCAAAACAATCAGAAACCTGGGGAGTGGAAGATCCTGAGCTTTAAACTCTCCCTTCCCATAAGAGCATGGCTCATGCCCCCTATCCAGACTCCCAAAGAGACTTCAGCGTAGGAAGGCAGGTGCCTAAAGAGGGAAGGGACTCACTGAAGGAATGTGAGAAGGCCTGGATTCTTCACTGGACAGAACATGGCTTCAGGGATCGCAGGTGGAAGAGAGGGTGGGTGGGAGCTACACATGCACTCTTCACCTTCAGTTGGAAGGATTGAAAGGACTTAAAAAATCCACTTTAGTACAGCAGTGAGTGTCCCCGCCTCTCATGCGGGAGACCAGGGGTTCAATTCCCGCCAGGGAGGCAGTGGTGCCATTTAAAAGTTGGACTCGATGATCCTTGTGGGTCCCTTCCAACTCAGAATATTGTGTGATTCTGTGACTAGGCTGCTCGAAGCAAAATGAACTACTATTTCTGTGCCCTAATTTGATAGTCATGCACCGATGTTCCACCCTAGAACCGGATCAAGCAACAGGGGACAACTAAGCAGGGACATGGCAGCACTGCTGGTGTGATTTTGGGCTTGAAACATTTCTGAAAGAAAGTCAGTGCTGTGGGATCCAGAGCCAGTGTGGCTGTGAGCAGCTCCCTCAGTTGTGCCCATCTTCTTTGCATTTGTCCCCAGCCCTCTGATATAAAGATAGTGATTTTTTAATATGACTTTTGAGTATTTGGCAACTATGCCTTATACAAAGAATCTTAAAGTTAGGACCATGGGATTTTGCTAAGGCTCCGTTCGAGTCTGCTGGACTTCGCAGTGTTAAATGTTTTTGCCTAAGATCGTGCTTGACTTAGAGATTTAGAAAATTAGAAGTGAGCTGAGCTATGCACCTGCAGAAAGGATTCTTAGAGACTTATGCACCCTAGAATACTCTATCACTAGAAAAGAATTAACTTAGAAGGCTAATTCAATAGGGAATTGTTTTAGATAAGGGATAATGAAGATGATCTTTAACTGAAGATAAATTTTACATCTTAGGAGGTAGTTAAAACAATAAGGTAGGGAGTCAAATGTTAATGAAACTGGGATGTGCTTATGTTGAGGGTTTGACAACATGGAAAGGTCAGACGAAGTTTGGGTGATGAAGAGCACGATGGATGAAGTAACAAGCCCCCAGACTCAATTCATGGTTGAATGGAGATGAGAGATGGAATGAGATGCTAGAAGAAATTTGAGAATACATGGATGATGTAGCAGGGGGAGCTGGACTGTTTGGGAGGTGTTGCTGAGTTCTTTGTTCAAAATTGTACAAATACGTACTCTGGTTTGTACAAATATCCAAGTACCCTTGAGCTACTTATGACAAGTAATTCCCAGTGGCTCCCGACATTGTTAATAAATGGAATGTTCCATCTAACAACTCTCTGTTCTTGGGTGTGATTTATCTTTGATTCACCCTCACTGGCAGCTCCTGCTCTGCTTAGGTCCAGGAGTTTTCCCCGAGGACCTTACCCATGGATCTCACAGGAGAGTGCCGGGGCACAGCGGATGCTGCTGCAGCAATGCCTCGGGGTTACGACAGCCCAAGGTGCTGCGGTGGGGACACAGCGGGAAGGAACAGGGAAGCTGTGGATGGGGTCACGGGCGAACCTCGTGAGAGCTGCCAGGGGACAGAGAGAGCTGCAGGCAGAAGCAAGGCTGCACCTTGGAGAGGGGTTTTCCAACGACAGGGAAAGATCGTGCGCTGCAGTCCCTGGGGGTGTGCTGTGCTTCGACCCAGAGCCGCGGTCCTGCAGGTCCGCACAGGGCAGGGGTGACTGGCAGCTCACCTCTGCCCCAGCTGCACAGCTTTTCCCTTTCACGGCTGTTTGTCGGTCTGAGGCTGCCTTGGAACGGCCTTGGAACGGCCCGATTGGTCCCTCAGCAGCATGCAAAAGGAGTCACGTCCTGCAGACACGGGAAGCATTAGGACGGGTTTGGTGTTGGTATTTCTCGGCCCCCTCGAAACCCTGAAGTCATTTCCGTGAAGGGAACAAGGGGCAGTGACACATCAGCTAAGATATTTCGCATCTGTAAAGCGCTCGAATCCCCGGTTATCCAACGGCCGCTCGTGTAGGAGGATGTGACATGCAAAGGGGGGGGTTCTGTCTTTGGGACACACAGCTGGGAAGGTCGGGCAGATCACGGCACCCGGGCATCCCGCGAAGTAGGCGGGGCACCCAGGGGCGACCTGTACCCGCACAAAAATTCCTCTCACATTCGCAGTGAGGACCCGGGCGTCACCCCGGGTCGTTATTTTCCTTACTCATAAGTTTAAGGCATAACTTC
>WEKX01017597.1:433035-502732 GCA_013390025.1 Pitta sordida | reverse complement strand
CCCGCTGCCCCCGCTGGCTGACCTCGCGCTGCTCCCCGTAGCGGGCTCGGCGCCCCTCAGCCCCCTCGGTGCCCGGGCAGTGCCCCAGGGTGCCCGGGGCGATGTGGGAGAGCCGCGGGAGGGGTGGCGGTGCTCGGGGAGCCGTGACCCCGCCGGGCTGGCGGGGGTAGGGGGTCTGTGCCTGTGTCGCTGCCCGGCCTCGGAAGCTGCGGCAGCTCCGGCGGAGTTAATTCAGACTCCGACAGATTGTTTGAAACGCGCGTGTGGGTGTGGAGCGTGTTGCAGATCAGCTGCAGGATGAGGTGGGTTCTTTGTACAGCAGCTGTCTCCGGTGCAGGCTGGGCCATTCACTCCAGTGCAGTAGTTGGCAGTTCTTACCTGGCTTCTCCATCAGTAGCTGTTCGTTTTCCCTTTTGCCACAGTCTCCTGATGCTTCTGAACACTCTGTCCTTGGATTTCTCCTATCTGTGTTATCTCAGTGTGCTTCTGCTTTGTTGGGGCTTTTTTAGTTGCTGTGTTCGTTTATTGCTCTTAGTTTTTAACTGTGAGTTACATGTTTGGATTACACGTTTAGAATAATATTTTGAAAGTTGCCTGATAACGTATATCAGCAAAACATTCAAACATATTTCAACCCTGGTCTAGACGAGGGCTTGGCTTTGTGCTTTCATTCCTGTTATCCTGCATATTTGGAACAGTCTTAGGCTGCTTACTGTGCCCCAGGTACCTCTGTTACCCTTTTTTCAAACCCCTCCTTAACTCTCATGGCTTCTAGGAGTTCTCTCTGGTTTTATTTGCTGAACTATATTACTGTGCAGCGCTGTAAGAGTTTTTGTGCCTGTTTTTCACGTTTAGCTCTCTGTATAAATACCTGAGGTAGCATAATTGATCTGTGGAGGCAGGATAAACTGAATAAACGTAAATCATTATATCCAGACCGTTCAGTACTCTAGATGAAAGAACAGAAAAATCTTCTCCTATAAAATATACTAACCCATAAAATATTCAAGCCAGAACTTGGAATTCTGGAAAGCAAATTGGATGTTTGAGATCCGCTTTTACTTCAGGTGCTGTGGCAAAATATACCTCAGCAGTTAATGCTGTTGTACGGGAAGCAATTGTCTGTGGAAGGGGGTTGCTTACTAGGATAAACACAAGTCTTTGTAAGTGGTGTCATCTTCAGTACAGAGTTTCCTAACCAAGTACATTAGTTGGTGTCATTAACACTTTTAACTAATTCTGGCTTAAAAGTTTGTGCATATGTGTATTTCTTTTTATTCTGACCTCTCTTGTGCTCGTTAAAAAGAACCACATATCAAGCCTTTCACAGCACTCTGAGTAAATGCTTTCAACACAGCTAAATTAATGCCTTTTAAAAGTGCAAGGGAAGCCTTGTTCTGCGGCTGTCACTTTATAGATATTGTTAGTCTTCTGTAGTAGTCTGGATATATTTAAATAAACGACCTTAATCCAGTGTGCTTTGGCTGTGTGTGAGAGCAACCAGAGGATTCTTAGCTAGGTAACAAAATGGAAGCCACATCTCCAGATGTTTGGACACCAGAATTAGAGACAGAAGCAGAGGTTTGGTCTTTCCTCTCTGTTTTATTACGGATTGCCTTTTTAACAGATCTCTCCACTGAAAATACATGATTGTAAATAACGTTAAGATTGTAGGCTTAGGTTGGGAAATACTGATCTCAAGCTGTGTGAAGAACTGAAGTACAGTAGCATCATAATTTGATTTTGCCGTGTTAACCTTCTGAGTATTGCAGGAAATTCTAAATATCTGCTTTTAGACTTTATAATACTGGATGACACATTTCAGAAAACAGATGAACACTGTAGCCCTGTAGCTTATATTAAGTTTTAAAAAGTCAACAAGAATATTTTTTGTTACTGTAATTTTAAAATTTCTCTCAGTACTTTGTCAACCTTTTTTTCAAAAAAGAAACCCAATTGAAAAGAAGGAAACCTTAAAAATACACCTCTTATTAGAGGAAGTGGATTAAAAAATTGGACGATTTCTTTTTTAGGGCAGATTTTTTTAAAAGTATGTCAGACCTGTAAAAATAAGCCGGGTTTGGCTTTCACTCCACGTTGTGCTGCTTCATAGGAATGCTTGTGTACAAGTACAAATGCTGGCCTTTCTGTGGGCTCCTGTCTTTCTGTGCTCAGTTATCTGGAAATGATGTGCTTAAAAAGTAAAGGCTATTGAGTGCAGTAATTCTGTGAGTAGATTGAAGAGGAGGCAGTCATGTTAAAAAGTAATTTGATAACTATTCTTGTTGGAAGCTAATCAGCCTTGAAACTGGTGGCTTTGAACTGAGGTTGTTACTGGTGCTTGTCCATCCTACAATCCCAGTTGCTGTACTCCCACAAACCCGAGCTTGCAGCTGGGTAGTTACATGTTCCTTTGTATGTGGCTGTATACTGTACTACAAAAGATGCTTTAAGAGTGAAAGATTGTTTCTGTTCCTTTTTGTTTCCAAAGGTTTTCCCAAGGTACCTGAGTTCTTGAATTTTGTTTAAATGTAGCATGTACTTAGCACAGCTGAAGTCAGGCTCTTTCTGTTTGTATTGTGAGCTGAAGGATGGGTTTTGGAAATCAGTTCCTTGGCTGGTTATGTAGGAAGTAAAATCCAGCATGAAATAGCTTAGGAGCTCTGCTGTTGTATTTAGACATCCAACCTGAGTGGATTTCTGTGCAGTAATAATGAGCTTTTATTTGCAGCAACACAAATGCTTTCATTAACACTGTATCACATCATATAGTGTCTGAAACTCTTTTTCCCCTCCCCCAGACTTAACACAAGGCCGGTGTTTGGAGGTGTGAGGTCTCGCATTGGGATCCAGCAGAACCTTCTGAACAGACCAGCCCCAGCTGTCAGCTTCCAGCGGACGTTTGATGCCCGACAGAAGATTGGACTCACTGACGCCCGACACAAACTGGGGGTTAAAGATGCCCGTGAAAAACTGGTTCAAAAGGACGCTCGGTTCAAAATCAAGGGGAAGGTGCAGGATGCTCGAGAGATGTTGAATTCCCGTAAGCAGCAGAGTGTTGCTGCTGAAAAGGCGACCAAAGTGATGGATGCCAGAGAGAAGATCAGCTTAAAAAGGAGTGTTCCAGCTGCTATCAGCCCAACTATGGGGACAGTAAATCCAGCCTTGAAAATCACCAAAACAATCCAAGTAGGTGAAGCGAGTCACCTCTGAGCCCCTGTTACTCTACAGCAATTCAGTAGACGTGATAAGGCATTAGTGTGGTCATACTTTTCCTGTAGAAGCAGTGATGGTACAGTTTGCTCCAGCCTCTGGGGCAGGCTTCTGATCCTTCTGTGTGTCCTTGCAGCTGCTTAGGACTTTTTGTAGAATCACGCCTTTCATTTTAATTTTGGGCCCAGAAAGACTAAAGCAGTGTTCCCGTCAGCATTAAAGCAGATGTCTTGAATGGTTAAATCGTCTCTTTCCCGCCTAAATGCAAAGAAAATGATGCGGGGGACGGCGGGGAGGTGTCATTCTTACACCTCCCCTCTTTGCAAGTCTGATGTGGTGGATTGTCCTGTCTAGGTTTAAACCTAACTGGTTTATCCTGGTGGTGGGATCGCAGTTTAGAATATTCATCTGTTTTTGTATCTAAGAAGATCGAAAATTCCATGAGCCCTCCTACAATTTTCTCTTTTTATATTTTTCTGTTTTTCATGAAAGCGTTGATTTCCAGGGATTTGCCTGATTACATGATTCATTCCTGCTGAGGCTTAAGATTTATTTCAATTGTATGATAAGCAATTGTATGACCTGCTGATTTGCTTGGCCAGTTTTCTAATTTCACTTTGCTGTGTGTGCGCAGCAACTTGATCGATAGCCAACTTCCCTGAGAAGTGATGCTGAACTGTGTGTCTGTTAGGTACAGTGGGCAGACTCCAGAGAGGAGTTTCTAGACTGTCAGGAAGGTTGGTTGAGGAGTAGTTTTGCTCCTCACTGCTACAAGCATGAACTGAATGTCCTAGCCTCTCTCTTTCGTTTTCCTCCTCCCAAAAATCAGCAATGTGCTTACATGTATCCAGAAAATTTCCTGTTCTCATGAGTTTGGAAGCCTGCATGAGTCTGCGTTCTGTTCAGCTTTTTCAAATTTGTTTTTTCTGTAAATTAGCCTAGGAAGTTGCCCAATACTCTGCAGGTTTCCTGCCAGGCTGATGTGAGAAAGGACTCTTGTGGCCCTAAGGAGGGCTTATCACAGAGCAATAGAGCAGTCTGTTCAGTAGTCACTAATTAGCAGGGTCATTAGTTCTCTTGCTGTCCTAAGCCAAATCACTGCCATCAGCCATTAGGAGTTGAAAATTTTCTGTAAAGTTCCTGGGAGTCAAAATAATTTCCAGAGACTTGGTTCAATAGCTGTTTCTTTTGACCTTTTTTTTGTGTGTGTGTGTGACTTGATTTACCCAATACTAGTATTTTCTTTTTATTAGACAATGCAGTGCAAGAAGAAATATTACAGAATATAATGGTGATTCAGACTGTAGACAGACTTTGCATATGATCAATTATCTAATAATTTGTTTTTAAATCACGGTAATGTTTAACATTTTGGTTCTTTCTCTCTAACTGTAGCAGAAAGCTCCAGTTCCTGGACACTCTCATCCAGCAGGAATGAGGATCAATGTGGTGAACAACCATACCAACAAACAGGTGTGTACCTGCTCCGTGCTCTGTTTGTTACCTTTAGTGGGGAAAAACATGTGCCCATAAACGTTGGCAGGTGCAGGGAAAACTCAGAGCAGGAAAGAAGAGTGTTTGGAAGTTCTTCATCAGCTTGACTTCCTATTCTTGTGTGAATAAGATACTTTCATGGTAAATAAGGCTTTTGTTTAGTATAATTGATCTTAATTCCTTGTGTGTTATATGTGATTGAGAGGTAGATACTGCACTTTTGTCTGTTTGTGCTAATGTGTTTTTTTCTCTAGACACCGTGGCCTCTAGCTCTGTCTTTCGATAACTTTCTCAGTGACACCACATCAGATCAAGTTGTTGGTTGTTTTGCTTCACCATTCTGCCACCACTTGAGAGTCAGTATGGTTGTACATAGTCAAATATGCTTCAGGGAGGTGGGAGAGGGTATAACCTCCCTGTGGAATCCCAGCTCGGGGTCCCTGCTGGAAACCTGATAGTGAATGATGTTAACTAGTATTCTGATGTACTCTCGAACTTGCTATATCCCTTATCAAGCAGATTTTGAGAAAGACCTTGGAATTTGTGCCGTTTCTTCTGGGATCAGTTTTAAAGGCCTCTGTCACAGCCCACAGCCACCCTGCTGCCTTGAGTACTTTCAGAGAGGAATTACATTTATGTTCTTTTGTGTGCACACACATGAAGTATTACATGAAATACTGGAAAACTGACACTGGCGATATCATGGCCTGTTTTTCGAGTGTGGCTTTTTTGCCTTGGTTATGGTAACTTCAGCTATTTGTGTATGTTACCTTTATGTTGGCCTGCTACCCTCACCTGTCCCAGATGCTGTCACTTAAGGAAGTGTCTTCATTATTCTGAACTTGTCACCATTCCATTTGTCTCAAACTCACATCTATTCTTTTGGTGGCTAGTGTTTTTCCCAGCTTTTATTTTCTGCACAGTTCTCTTTTCTCCCACGCCTTTTGGTTTTCTCTTCCTCCATAGCATTTCTGTGACTGAAACAACTACCCTGTTTGTAAATCAAAATCTTGCTGACTATGGCAACTCACTGATTTTGCAAGCTCTTGTTGCTAATCCCTCGATTTTTCTTTACCTTTCCACTGAATTAATTGAAAGTTTCTGGGAGTTGTGACTTCTTATGTTCTGGGCAGTGCCATTTGTGTCTAGACTTTTGTTACAATTATTTAGAGTCTGTGAAAAGAATACTTGTGTAGCAATTTCCCTCAGTATTTTAAGGGAGGGCTATGATTGTTAAGTTGAACTGGGAAATTAATTATTCCTTCAGTAAACCTCCTAGTGTAGTGTTTTCTAGTGCCAGGTGGAATGTGCTGTTCTAAGGAAAGCAGGCTATTCCAAAGGAATGGTCAGTTTAGGTGTACTTAGCAGGCATCTGGTTAATTAACCTGAAATCCCAAGTTAAAAATCATATGCACAGGTTTCGACTTTAAAGGTAGTGGGGGTGCTAAACTGTAAGACACTGAGGCTTTATTCCGTTCATGTGGTTTCAGGAGTCCTAATGAGGTCTAGGGATTAGAGGAATCTGTGTGTGATTTCAGTACACTTCGGGAAACAGCTTTACTGTGGCATTTCTGGAGAAGCAGTCTGATAGTTTTTACACTGCTGTTTTGAAGTGGATTTGTGTATCTTCAGCTCTGTGTCCACAGGCTGCCGTGACAGGAGTGAAGTCCAGTGTAGTCGTGTTCATTACCTGTAGATGGTTGAAGACAAGAGAAAACTACCTGGTTTGGGAATGTCTAGATGAAATCTACCTGCTTGTAAACTATTACCTTGCTTCTCTGCAGGGTCTGTATGACATGGAAGATGATGATGAAAGTGTCTCTCCCCTTCCCAGCAAACAGATGAAAATCACCACGACAAACAGTTTCCTGAACAATTCGGTAAGGGATTATCTGAACTGTCCCCACCATGCTATGCTCACATTACGTGGATGCACAGGCTGCAGCTTTACAGGGCTTGTGTTCTTTTAACTTTCTCCTCAAATATTTGCTCTTCACCCCACCCTTCCTTTGTGCCACTGCTTCTGCTGTTATTTTTGGAAGAGAGTTCTTTTAGGGTGACTGGTTTTGTGAGCCCTTTGCAGCTAGAATGTATGCTTTCTGCCTCGCTGGCAGATTGGTGCGTCTGGGCTCTTGACGACCTCTTGTTGAGGAAGTGCATTGGACCTATCTCTATTGCTTAAGCCAACCAGCGAGGGAAGCTTTCCACTGTTTCTAGAGACTGGACATCATAGCAGGACATCTCTTGCCGTTTGAAATCTTGATTGGCATCTTGTTGGGAAGGATTGTGGCTCTAGAGAAGGTGGAATTTCTGTAGACAAATGTGAGGTGCTGCTTTTGGCAGGGGACAGCCATCTGCAACTTAATTTGAGAACTGCCTGCCTAGAAAGCAGCTTGGTAGGAAAGAGCCTGGGGGTCCTACTGTGTGATCTATTAAGAAGGAGTTAGTAGTGCACCTTTGCAGCAACAAGGCCAGCTGTAGATATAGTAAGACCATAGCCAGCAAGTCTAGGAAGATAGGTATTCCTGTTTGGCATTTTGAGAATACACCTGGAATTTTGTGCCTGTTTTGGGGCAGTGCAATATAAGAAGGACACTGACTGGAGCTGTTATAACCAGATGGTCAGAGGGCTGCAGCATATCGAGGAGAGGGTGAGAGAGCAATGTCTCAAGGCTGAGAAGGCTGTAGTAAGATCTGTCCACTATCACTGCCTGTTGCATGGTCATGGAAAAGGCAAAACTGAGGTTCTCTTCAGGAGTGACCATGGAGAAGGTGAGCTAACAAATGTGCTGCAGCAAAAGAAATCCTAGTTGACAAAGTTCACTCTTGGATATTTAATGGTTAACTGGATAAGGCCTTGAGCCAACCTAATATGTCTTTAGAGTTAGCCCTGTTTCAGACATGGGGATGGGACATAGGTTTGTCTAAATTATTCTGTGGTTCTGACAAAGCAATTTCATGTGGTTTTACCATCACGCAGGCAGTGTAGTGCAATGACTATCCCATGAGTTTATTTCTTCATGTGGGTATTCAAAATAGAGCTTCTGTCCATTTGTGATTCTTTAATAATCTTACCAAGTATTTTGGGTTGGTTTTTTTTTTTCCAGAGTAAATTTATTCTCTCCAGTGTTCACAGCAGTTTCCAAGCACAGTTTTTAGTCCGGCTTTAAACTCAGGTAGTTCTAACTAAAAAAGTTATGCTCCATGTCTTTGTGTGCTCTAGATTGGTGTTTCTGAATAATTATTGCTTTGTACTGGGGCTTGTCAATCTTACTGTTCATGAGCAATCTTTGAACATTTTGTAAAGTACTTGAAAATCTTTGGGTGAAAGAAGCTTTTCAAATTTAGATCACATTGTTAAAGTTTAAGAAGAATGTGAAAACAAAAAGGGCATACCAGGGAAGTGCTCTTTTGGGATAAGCATATCTTTTTATGTTTATACCCAGAAGCTTTAACTGATTTTTTTATTCTTTTTCTTCCAAGCTGAAAGTCCCCAGCACTGTAGTGCTTTTGACACTGGGAAGGACATGCAGTTCTTAGTGCATGCTAGTAACGCTGCTCGTAGTGCTTAAAAAAGTTAAAACTTGTAGGCTGCAGCTCTCAGAGGTACTTTATTTTTTCTTCTTGTAGACTGGTCTGAGCAGCAACAAATTCTCTCTGTCCAAGACTGTTCCCCTGACTAAAGTGGTCCAGAATGATACATACACAGCTCCGCCTGCCCCTCCCTCTCCCATGCGGACGAAGGCCTTGACAAACATGTCTCGGACATTAGTGACAAAGGAAGAGCCTCCAAAAGAGCCAGCACCTGTTGAGGTGAGCTCAGGGAAGGGGAGGATGCTCTTCGTGGAAGTCTCTGAAACAGCTGAAACTTGCTAATCATTGGTCATGTAAGCAGCTAATTTTTGCCTGCCTTTCACCACTATTTTTGGGACACCATCAAGGTTATTCTGGTAACTGCAATCCATGTCCCAAGAATTTGAAACTAGTCTAAACATCCTTTTCACTGGGAATTCTCAGATTCATCTTGATTCTCTCTGTCTTTCTCTCTGGCATAAGAACATGTAGTCCTGGAGGAATCCGTATTACAGGGAGGTGGGAGTTGTTTTGACGCTCCTTGGTGGCTTTCATGTCCCTAGGAGTAGTGTTTTAACACTATTTGATACATTGCCTTCTGTCTCCTCCAATTAACAAGGAGAAAAAAGGGATTCTTCCCAATACAGCTTCTTGCTGTACACACAAGACCTCTTAAGAAATTTGTAGACAGCCTGCCTGGAACTGCTTTGCCAAATTGCCTGATGCTGGGTACAGGTAACCCACCAGGTGTTCCCAGGCATGTTGAGTTCAGCGTGCTTTTGGAGGGCTAGAACTGTATTTTGGGGTTTGCTGGCTGGTGTAAAGTACAACAGATACACTATTAAAAGTGTGGGCATGACCAAAGTACTGTGTATCTATGCAGATCAGTCTTATACTTGGGAATGAAAGCAGGAAGTTACTTTAAAGAGAAATTAGCGAGAAAAAGGAGCTTTTTTGTGCCATCAGTTGAGCTGGGGTTTTCTGGGTATTGATACTTCCCATTGCTAGCTGTAGCTCTGTCCTGTGTATGTGTGTAGATAGTGCCAGACATCCCCTTCCCAACATTTTCATGCTTTCTCTGCTGTGCCATCTTGTGTGCTGTACTTCTGACCTTTTTTATGTGATGCATTTGTTTGTTTCGGCAGCTGGCGTTCAGTCCTTTGGAAGGCACAAAGATGACCGTAAATAATCTGCACCCTCGAGTCACAGAGGAAGATATTGTTGTGAGTGTTGCTTACTGCTGAACTGTGGATGAGTGACACTTCCTTCCCTTATCCTACCTCTTTTGATAAAGCAGTTGATCTGTGGTGAATGTGATGAAGAGGGGTATGATGTGGGTTTACTTGCCTTGCAAAAAAATGTTGAGAGTTGCTAATTGTTTTAGGTTTTGTTCATGTGTTTTTTAAAAGTGTGTGCTTAAGAAGATAGGAGAAAAGCCCATTTCTAAGATATACTGAGGTTCCTGACATCACTTAGAAGAGTTCATGCCAAATGATGTTCAGGATGTTCTCCCTGAATTTATGCCCCCATCCAAATTATTTAGGGGCTTTCATTCTCATGAAGCTGAAAATTAATCTGGTCTTCCAATGTGGAAAGTGTTAGAGAATACTGGCTTTGAACTTTTCTGCTTGTGTAAATTCTGTTACTAGTGCCAAGCACTCATACCCTAAGAAAAGCAGGAAGACAAGTGTTCAGATTGTGCCTGGTGCGTACTAAGCAGGGTGGGTGGCCTGCTTAAGAAAGTGAGCTGTTCTCACTCAGTGCTTTTGATGTGACCATGGTCATGACCGACTCTCTGCCCACAGGAGTTATTCTGTGTGTGTGGCGCTCTGAAGCGCGCCCGGCTGGTGCACCCTGGAGTGGCTGAGGTGGTATTTGTGAAGAAAGAAGATGCTATCACAGCATATAAGAAATACAACAACAGGTGCTTAGATGGTAAGTTTGATACAAGAGTTGCATTTAGGGTAAATAAATAGACAATGACTTTTCCATCTCAGATGCTCATATGCTGCCAAGAGAGAAGAAATGCCGGAAAATCAGTTCAAGAGCTAGATAATGTAAAACATTCCTGTGTGACTGAATATATGCACAGTTTATTTAAGTGAAATAAAAAAACCCACCTACGTGTTCCTAGAAAAAGAATGCTCAAAGCTGGCGGCAGGGTCCTGGTGAGTCTGCCAATCTTAACTCCAGGTTAAATTTCTTTTGTTTCTAATCCGGTACCAAGAGCTAGGTAGTCCTTAGGAAGGTCTTCCTTGCTTACAGAAAAGCTGTTTGCATAGTACAAGTAAAACTAATATTTGCAGTAGTCTCAGGGTGTAGTCAGAGACATTTGGAATTTTACTTGTAAAACAGTCAGTATCAGCTTCTCCATAAAGTTTGAACAGTGCAGTTTTAAACCTGGATCCACCTGCAATGTTGTGTTAGACAGAAATTAGCTGTTAATTTTTAGCTGGAAATAGATGCTTTTGCTTTCTCTAGATGAATGACATTATGAATGTCACATGAGGAGCAGACAGCTGAGAATGGGAGATCCTCTTGTGTCTCTGCTAAGGGCTTTGTACCTCTGCAATTTTTTAGTTAGTGTGATCCTTCATACTGTACTGAGCGTTTCGGTGGCTTTTCTGTTGCTGTGATTTTGCAACGAAAGATTTTACAAGCTGTTCTTTCTTATATTTCCCCAATATGTGGAACTCTACTGCCTGCACTGTTGTATGATACGTATTTTAAGGATCTTGCCTTACTCCAATTCTGATAGAATGATTTTATTCTGTTTTTTAGGTCAACCAATGAAATGCAATCTTCATATGAATGGGAATGTCATCACCTCAGACCAGCCTATATTGCTGTAAGTGTCCTTTGGGTGGGGAAAAGAAAACACTTCATCAGGTTCTGTTTTGAGAATTGTTGTCCCATTAATATTTTCCTTCCCTTCCTTTCTGTGGTACAGTATGTTGAGCTGAGTGCAATATAGCTGTTCTCAGCCCTGACATTCAAAAATAGTCAGAGATGAGGATGTTCTCTTGTGAGGAAAGCATATGTAAAACCTTTATCTCTATTATTGGTAAGAGTAACACTGATAACAGTAAATGCAGACATAATATTAAGTTGTATTCCATAATGAGAGGTTAAATACTGCTTCTTTTTCATCCTTCAGCCGATTGAGTGATACCCCTTCAGTGAAGAAGGAAGGGGAACCACGCCGATCAAGTGCAAGCGCCTCCTCAAGTCCTCCAGCTGAAGTGGACCCTGACACTATCTTGAAGGCACTCTTCAAATCCTCAGGGGTCTCTGCCTCTGTGCAGCCCACAGAATTCAAAATTAAACTCTGAGAAGGGGGAGCAAGCAGTGGACTGGAAAACTCATATAAGTTGGGGGATGAGGAAAGTGCAGCAGTGCAGATGTTATTTGCATTTGCCTGCCTTGAAATTTTTTTGTTTTCTATGATCGCTTCCTTACTGTACAATAGTGTTTCCTCTTGTGTGTGTACTTTCTGTTTTCATAGTTGGAATTTTCTTCCATGTTTTTTTTTTCCCAAAAGAATAACCTCCCCCTTCTGCCAGTAATGTATTACCGAGCATATACCATGTAACTCCATCCTTTACTCCAAAGCCCCCAGTGGCCATTAAAAGTGCACATAGACACTCAGAGAAGGAGTGGTGATCTCCTTCTCTTTTCTTCTGACTGACCTTTAACTGAAAGGTGCATCCCCTTGATTGTCCATAGCCAAGAACACCTGAAGTTGCTGTGCTGGGTACAAGGTCAGGTTGGGCTCTGTACAGGAAGCACCATCTTGCATCTTTGACTTGTATGCATTCAGTGGCATAGCACTTCATTCTGACTGTTGAACGTGTTCCAGCTTGGCAGCTGTGACGTTGAGAAGTGGGGAAAAACTGAGCTTCCTGCTCTGTATGCCAACCAACGGAGGCAGCAGGCAGAAAGGACATGTGCACAAGTCCACCAGCCATTGTGCTGTGGGAAAGGATGTTTCAACTCTGGTAATGCTGGGGGATTGTTCTGGCATTTTCACAATTAATATATCTGCTCAATAGGGTCAGGCTCAGTTACTCTTCTCTTTCAGGACTGAAAAATTAACTAGGCATGTTAAGAGCTAGAAGAAATCCAGGTGTTTGACTCCCATTAGACTACATTGCATCCTCCTTCTGATGCAGGGATATTAATTTTTTTCTTGCCTTCTAACTCACCTAGTCTCCCATAAAGAGGAAGGACCTGGGACCCTTTTCAGATCCTAATGCACATGAAGCAGTCTTACCTTGTGTCCAAGAACTTGCTTCTTTGAGAGATGCCATTTGGGTAGTGCTTGGCTGCTTCGTGGACATCCTGCTGACATGCTTGGATTTGAAGGATGACTGCAGCATTTACGGCTTCAGAGAGAGGTTTTGGAGCAGTTAGTACTCAGTAAGGAACACAGGAGAGGAGTTGTCTAGTCCTGTGCAGTGTCAAGGATGTGCCATGGGCCATTGAGTGTGACAAACCACCAGGTGGCACTTCCAGTGCTTCCCATTGTACAGCATTGTCGCCTTGGATGTTGAAAGTACCAGTAGGTCCACTCATTTGTATTTGTTCAAATTGTATTATAAGAAAGGAAATCTGAGAGCAATTGCCAGAATCTGGTTGGGGTTTGAACTTGATCCTACTAGCTAGGAGACTACCCTAGTCCATTCTGCTCAGCTCTGCTGAGTAGCTCTCATAGATCCAGATTCCATTTCTTGGTCAACCATATGTTTCTTTTGCTTTCTCGTTCTGGATGAGCTCTTTGCTCTATCGAGCTCATGCAAACCATTCCTCTTATCTCACCCGTTTAGCCATGGAAATAACTGAGGACTTGGCAGGACTTGTTTTTCTGGAGTACTGTCTTTGGTTAGAAAGCCAAAGACACCATATTGGTAGGGTGCCTCGTGTGAACAGCAGATGTTTGTAGATGAGGGACCTGTGACAGCTATTGTTCTCTTTTTTTATGAAATTGCCCACCAAATACCTGTGTTTTAATTAAAAAGAAAGGGGGGTGGGGGAGGAAACATTAGGGGTTGAAGAAGATTAATGTATGATCTGTTTCTGAATAAACATTTGTTATACAGAGAGTGGATTTAAAGCCTTTTTAGATGCTGTGAAGTGGAGCTCTTCTAACAGTGAGCCAAGAATGTTTTTTAGTTGAACATAGACATTTCATAATTGATAACACGATGGAAGAGCACGAGTGGCATATGGGTAAGAGAACTGATACTCATCCACCTTTTAATCAGAATCATAGAAATTGGCACCTGACTCTTGCCACTAAGTGCGAGACATTCGTGTCCATCTAATTCCAATTCACTTGTCATAGAAAAAAGAACAGCCTAATTATTATTGACTGCCTAATAATTGAAAAAGTAATTTTGTAAAGAAACCAGCTGTGAAATCAGGATACCTGTTCTAGGTGAAGGTAGAGTACTTTCACTATCAGCAAGGGAGAAAGCTGGGGAGATGTGAAGATGTGCATTGTGAGTGCATTTCTGATCTCTTCTGAGAGAGTGGGGAGACTCAGGCATTTTTTAAAATTAATAGATCCATGTACATTTGAAAAGCCAAACAGGAAGATGCACTTTAACTTGCTGTTAAATTGTGCATTGTGTTTAGATCATCTGTGAGAGTTTATGATGACATTAAGATACTTCCTTGAAAGAACTATGTACTGTTCTCTAGCTCTGTGATCTATAACAATATATTTTTATTTTTTTATAAATCAGTGAAGTCAGTATTTGTCTAAACACCACTCCATGACCTGCCTTACAGCAGTTTCTTGGTATTCATTGCTCTTCTGTTCTTGGTGAGCTCTTTAAATTACGTTAGTTTTCTAATACACCATGGCATGGCTGGGCACTGGAAGAAGAGTAACCAGTTACTCCCACTCCTTTTCAGGTAGTTCACCTTGCAGCTCTAGTTCCTCCTGGCAATGTCATGCTAATCTTGTTTGTGTACCTACCACCTTCTGACCTCATGTCCATCCACGTGTACCCTCATGCAGCACGGTTATATGTTTTGTTGAGTTGGATTTGGGTTCTTTTCATTCTTGACCCCCACACCCCACCCTGCTCTGATAGAGATTATAAATTTGCATATGAAACGCTGTTTGCCTGCACTAAATTAATGTGCATTAATTTAGTCATTAAATTAAACAAGTGGCCAGGACAGGTGGTAGGTGATTTGTAATGGGGTTTGGTGGGGTTTTTTCCCCCCAAAATGTGATGACTTGTGAAGTGATACGACAATGTACAACTTTGGAATATTGTCATGGCTTTTCACGTACCATCTCTTCTGGTAATGTTCATTAACTTGGCTATTTGGTTGGGTCAACTCACCACATTATTTCATATTTCGTCACTGTGTGCATTAGTCATGCTTTAGTAGTCTTGCATAATTTTTTGAGTGGTCCTGTAAAGACCTTTTTTATTTTTTTTTTTAATTTTTATTTTCCTGAGTAACAAGAGTCTTTAAAAAAACCAGTTGTCTTTGAATGTTTTTACATATCTTTAAGATCTATTTGCCTCTGTAGGGTCTGTAGAGTTTTACAATCTTTTCGAAAAGGTGAGCTCGCTCGCCCGCCCCTCGGGATGAGGCGAGTCCCCGCCCTGAGGGACCCGCCGCCGCCATTACCCGCGCGGCGCCGCGGCTGGAGACTACATGTCCCGGCGGCCCCCGCGCCCGCCCTTCGCCGAGAGAAGATGGCGGCCGCCACGGAGCGTGCGGCGGGAGCGGCGCCGGCGGGATANCCTCAACGTGCCCCCGTACTGCGGCCCGGTGAGTGGGGCTGGGGGTCGCACCGGGCCGGGCCGCGGCTGGAGGCCGAGGGCATCGCCGCGGGGTGGCCGCGGGCAGAGCAGCGGCGTGAGGGGCATCGCCCCAGCCTCGCCCTACCGTGTTCTCCCTTGCTCTCCGTGCCAAGGACTCCCTGTCCAGGCTCTTCTCGCGCTGCGGGCGTGTGCAGTCTGTGGAGGTCTGTGAGAAGCCAGGGCCCGGAGAGAAAAAAGAAAAGGTGACATCCAAATTCTTCAACCGCAAAACTGTAAAGGTAAAGCTCAAGAAGCAGAGCAACACTGATGCTTTAGTGGGAAAAGGTGGCAAGCACTGAATGGTTCTGTTTGGAACATGGGATATGGGAAGGTATTTCAGGGCACTGGGTGATGTGATTACATATTTAAGTTTACATTATCTTTTTTTTTCCTTTGCTATCTCACTGCAACTTGTGGGTTTTGNGGGCACTGGGTGATGTGATTACATATTTAAGTTTACATTATCTTTTTTTTTTTTTTTTTGCTATCTCACTGCAACTTGTGGTTTTTATTTTACTTTTTAATGTTATTTGTACTGCAGCTCCTTGCTGCATCACCAATTTCCCCAATGTATCTGAGTTGACCTGGGTGTTGTTTTCTTTTAGGGATTTCAAGTAGCATACGTGGTGTTCAGGAAACCAGCGGGTGTCCAGGCAGCCAAGGCTCTGTCACAGGAAGGCCCCTTGCTGATATCAACAGAGAGCCACCCTGTGAAAACCGGCATTAGCAGTATGTCATCCCAAGCTCTGTTTCTACCAGCTAGTGCCAGGGAAAAACTGTACTCATTCCTTCCTGAATCCTACTCTGCATGTACCATTTTGTACTAAGCTGGCAGATGTTCAGTGTTTGGTTGTCCTACTTTTATTATTCACAAGGTAGCAATCTTGTTGTGCTGGGTGTTTTAGTCTGGCCCAGTGACCCTATGGGGGAATGGGGTCACTTGGAAGGGGGGCGGTTCCTGACATCTCTTCAGCATTGCATATTCAGAGGTTGTCTGCATCTTGCCCTCAAAACAGAATCCAGACTCACTAACAGGCACCAGGTGTGTGCCAACATGACAGCACTTCAGATACTACCCTTGACGGGAGCCCAGCCCTGAGTTGTATTCCTTGGGGTAGGGCTTTCTCACTTCTGTCTGGAAAAGTTGCAGACTTTTCCCATCACTTATTGGCTGTGCCCTCGGCCACAAGTCAGCTGACCTGTGACAATGGGAAGCTGAATAGAAATGGGAATAGAGTCGTTACCCCAGAGCAGTTCACTCTAGAGCCGCCCAAAGGCGTCACGCTAGGGCCTGCTTCTAACAGCAGCTACTGCTGACTTGTGTCTTCTCTGTCTCAGAGTGGATCGCCAGCTACGAGGCCTCCGTTGTGGATCCGAAGGAGCTTAAGGCTGAGGTGGATGCCTATATGCAAGACTATGACAAAAAGATGGCAGAGGTGAGGCCAGGCTGGGGAGGGAACCCAGCTAAGCAGTTTGGTTGGGGGAGAGGAAGAGAGATTTCTCAGTGCCCTAGCCACAGTGGAAAAGGTAGAGGGTTCCACTGTTTGGCAGAGGTATTTCAGTCCCAGTTGCTGGTGGGCAGTCAGGCCCTGGTTTGGTCTGCAACACCTGACTCTTCCCCCTCAGCCTTAAAATAGGTATCCACAAATGAATTGGGTCCTGGCTGGCATGCAGAGTTGAATGCCTGCACCCCGTGTCCCACACCTTCCTTTAAGTCTTGTATGGAAGCCAGAGCATGTGTTTAAGTGGCTGCTGGGAGGGACCTGTGCATCAGGCTGGCTGGCAGCCCATCTGCATGCGCTGGGCTGTCTCACCCTCCTGTCTTTACAGGAAGAAGCCAAAGCTGCGGAGCAGGAGGGTGTTCCAGATGAGGAGGGCTGGGTGAAGGTAACACGAAAGGGACGGAAGCCTGGCCTGCCCCGGACAGAGGCTGCCAACCTGCGGGTGCTGGAGAGGGAGAAACAGAAAAGGGCCCGCAAAGAGCTGCTCAACTTCTATGCCTGGCAGCATCGCGAGACCAAGAGAGAGCGTGAGTGTCTAAGTCTCCTACCCCTGCCTGTGTCTCTCATCTCACACAGTGGCTCAAAGAGCCACCTGTTTCTTCAGTGGAGGCTACATCCAGCTGCCAGTGAACAGGTGGCTGGCTGGATGCAAATGGCCTACCAGCTCTTGGGAGGCCTCTAGCCACCACATGTGCTAGCAAGGGCTGCTGGAATATTTTGTTGGAGAGTGTGCAGATTGTGGTTTTCCGATAGATACTTATTCACTCTGCATAAAGGGAGCGACTGGGGGGGCGGAAATAGCCAGTTTCCCCCTCAAGAGGGAGCTGCAGCACTGCCGGAGGGGAATGGCCGGAGCTTGGCACTCAGCCCAGGGGGAAAAGGGCCTCCTTTGGGAAGTCTGTTGGCAGCTGTGGGGACTGAACCCCTCCTGGTTTGTGGAAGTGAAGCTCCCAGGAGAGGGAGATCTGCTGCTCCCCTGTGACCTGTTCTTTCTCCGTGTTTTAGACATTGCCCAGTTGAGGAAGAAATTCGAGGAGGACAAGCAGAGGATTGCACTGATGCGAGCCCAGCGCAAGTTTCGGCCATACTAAGTTGTGCTGAGCTGTTCTTCAAGTGCCTGTGCTGGAGAGGGCAGGAGAGATGCCTACTGACTCCATTTGCCAAAGGATTTTAAGAAATTGAGGCAGTTTCAGGTTGTCTCTGCTCTTGGATCTGAAATGGGAGATGCCAGCAGCTGCTGCTAGAGGGGAGTTCCCTTTACTCATTCCAGTATCCTCCTGCTTTCCTGGATGTCATTCAGCCCTGTGGCACCACTTCCCAGGGTGTCCAGGACAAGGAGGCTGAGGCACACCCTGTGACAAGCTTTATCTCCCTGCCACCTAAAGTCTCTCCTAAAGTTTGGTGAGGACTGGGTTTGACCTAGCAGAGCCTCTGCAGGGGCAGGGACTGACTTAAGAACTGTAAATAAACCAGTGCTATATTCTGAAGGTATGGGAATGCTTCTCTCTTCTCCCTGGTCTGCTGTGGGGAACAGCGTCTTGTGTGCTGGGGTGGCAGTAGAAGTCATGGCTTGTAAGCTGCACATTTTATCTGGGGGAAGAAGAGGAGGAAAATGACTTTGGGAAAAGCCCACCTGGGAAGTGGTGACCTATTGTCACAAGGAAAGTTCAGTGGTTTGGTACAGAGCCCTAGCCTCCAGACTCCCTAAGGCCTCTTTCCACTTGACTTGTCACCAGCCCACAGAAGGCAGATAAGGGTGGCAGCCAGCACATCAAGGTGTGGGGCACTGCTTTGGAACTGCCCACAGAACATTGGTGCAGCTTTGGACTTAGTGACAGGTTACCTCAGCGCACTCTGTGATCAAAGTAACCCACCCAGCTCCAGGCTTTTACACACTTATTGTACTGCCTGCAGCCTCAATGCAAGCATGACCATGAAGGTAAGGTGGAAGTGATGGTAAACTCCACAGAGATGATTTAAAATGGGTGTACCCTCTCCTAGAAAACCCACTGCAAATACAGTGTGCATTGCTTGTGTAGATGACAGGCCTGCCTGCTTCATTTGGCTTTTTGCATCAACTTAACTGGGAGGCAGATCCTTAATATGGGCTATCTAAGGCAGACTCTGTCTAAAAATTGCTGCCTCTTCAGATGCACTTGGGACTGCTTGGGTGAGCATCTCAAAAGAGAAAGGAGGTTCACTCTCCTACAGAGTCAAGAAGACAGACTTAACATCAGGAGATGAATCTTTATTTAGGACAGAAATCATCTCTGCCAACTTTGCCATAATTAGTAGTTCTAGCTGCTTCAGCTAGAGGATTAGTGACATTCTGTAGCATTCATTAAAATGACTGTCTGTGCCCAGGTGAGCTCCTACTTAAGCTCGTTTCTAAAAGAGCAGCAGCTCCTACAGGAGAACAAAGACACTGAGGCTCTCTGAGCTTAGGCCCCTATGGCAGTAAGCAGAGAAGCAGAACTTTATTTTTTAGCAGGTTTAATACTGAGAGCAGTCTGGCCGCACCATCCTGGGGGAGGAAGCAAGGTGAGCCACCTCTCTTGCAGTGTCAAAGCTGGTGCTGCCTGCTGCTGGATGCCTTTGCCAGTACTCCTGCAAGGAAGGTTTGGAGCAAGCCAAAGGGAAGGCCACTCTCGGCCTCTATCTGTGTACTCATAGAGCTAGAAGTGGAGTAAGGATTCCTTTTCCCTTTGACAACTTATATACTTTGCTCACTTTCCCTCAGAGAACGCCTGGCAGACCTGCTTCCATTCTGCAGTGAGCCAAGCCTAGGAAAGAGTACCATGAGCTGATGTCGGATGCGAGGTAGGAATGGTGACAATTCCGCTGGAGCCTGCTTTTTAGCTCCCAGTTCTCCTGGACTGCTGCAGCCATTAAAGCTTCCTAGAGTCTGGCTCTGGTATTCTGCGCTGTCAGGAAGTTGCTGATGATCCCAGACACCACCTCAGGCTCATTTAGGTGCACAAAGTGACTCCCAGGCACCTCTACTATCTGGATGTGCTGGAGGGAAAGGACACAAGATGATGTCACCCACAAAGTTGTTCTCTCAGGGAAACACTGCTTGCTATGTGACACTCATGGGAAGGGGCAGGGGCAAGTGAGGCAGGACAGGGATGGGAGGACCAGGGCAGATCTGGCTCCAGAGGGCAGTACAAACTTGGGACTTCCAGCACAAGGAGCAAAGGTGGCTTCCCTGCAGCGTGAGGGCAGTACCCTTCAGGACAAGTCACCTGGTGGGAGGTGTCCACCAAGGTGAGCTGCTTCCCAGCTGCTGCTCCCAGGTGGTGCATAGAGTAGAGATGCAAGGATGAAGTTTGCTCTCACCTCTTTGAAGGTAGACTCGACCACCTCCCGCAGGGGTTTCACAAACTGATTTCTGCTGAGTACTTTATGTGGTACCAAGAGTCCATCGTGTGATCTGCAAAGCAACAGCAAGGCTCAGTACAGCAGTGTACCTGTTAGTCTTTGCTGACATACTGGGTCCACAGTAGGGTCCACAAGACAGTGGGGTGACAGACCCAACTTTTTCCTGGGCTGCTTGTAAGCAGCAGGGTGACAGTGTCATACATGGTAATCAGCACAGTTTGGATAAACAGTTATTTTCTATCAAACTGTGTAAAACCCTGGATGATTGCCTAGTAGTGTCAGAGTGGACACTGGTTAAATATTGTCCTCCCAGGGCTGGCTCTGTAACTGGTCTGAGAAGATCATTCCCTGCCCCCATTCTTTCTTCTGCTCTTAACTTCTTTCCTTCCTTACAGCTTCCACATCTCCCTGTTGTCCTTTTTGCCCCTCCATGCTGCTGATTTAAACAGGGTGTGCTCTGTTTGGAACAGGTGGTACCAGGGCAGTTTCCCAGAAGACTGTGCCATCTTCTAGTGTGCTGCAGGTGATGGGACAAGGTGACATCCCAGGCTCAAAGGCATATACTCTCTATGGCCTAGAGGACTTGGCCTCATCATGATGTTCATTCCCTTCCACCAAGGGAGGCAGAAGGGGTTGGCTTGGCTTGTGCCTCACTCACACAATGATGAGAACACGGTGCTGGATCTTCTGCAGGAGCTTCACACACTGATCCACTGTGAAGGACTCTCGACTCTGCTGCACGTGCAAAGGGAGAGAAGGTGGCAGAGGTCAGGGAGGGCAGCTGAGGGCAGAGGGTGTTCCCCAGCCCTCCTGCACGAGCAGCTCTGGAGGAAGAAGTAGCTGTGGCCCCAAAGCTTCCGTGCTGGGACATGACAAGCATTCAGGGCTGCACACAGGAGTAGCTGGCTCTGCAAGCGCTCCTTCTGTCCAGCTGCATTTCAGGGCTGCCAACAACACTGCCTGCTGGGACGCAGCACATATAGGAATGAGCTCATAACAAAGAAAAAGCTCTAAAAATCCTTTTACTAAAAAGGAGACTGTACACTACTCTGGCTTCCAGATGCTGGCAGTAGCATAGGTAGAGGAGGCCCTACTTGCTCAAAAGTGGCACAAACTATCAAGATACCGAATGTAACAACTCTGCTGCACTCTCTTCCCCTTCTTATTTGGGTCACCTGACAAGCTGACAGAAAGCATCCATTCGTCTGCTGCCTGAAGAGTTAGAACAGCAGGAAAATGTGGCCAGGAGGCCCCGGGGGCAGAGGAGTTTCTAAAAAAAAAAAATCAGTAACATTTTCCAGTGACTCTGTAAGCTGAGGCAATGATCAAGTGCAGGCTCTTTTAACAGCAGCATTCAAAGGAGATGTAGGAATTAGGGACGCAGAAAGTAAAAGGCTGGGTGAAGGGTGAAGGCAGAGCCTGAGCTCACTGAGCAGGCCTGCCCTGAGTCTTCTGTAAGCTCAGGGCTCAGAAATAGCAGGGGGCATGTCAGAAGAGCAATGCTCACCGTACGGGCTCTCATGTCTCTGTTATATACCAGCCCTGGAAAGGAAAAACAACAGAAGGGTTTTATGTCTCATAAGAGCAGTTTTCCTCACTTCTGTTTCTGAGGAATAGGATTAATTCAGATGTCTCCTTTTTTGATTTACTTTCTTTAGCTCTTCAATGGACTTGAGCACCAATCTCACGAATGGAGACTTAAGTCTGCCTCCAGACTTAATTGATGCCATTCAGGCTGTGTAAACTGTACCCTGCAGAAGACAATGGCTATTGGCACCAGTCCCTTCCCACACCCAACGCTGGCCCAGCACCATGCAGCCCCTTACCAACGGGCGTCTCAGTTGCTCCTCGCTGCAGTAGGATTGCCCCACCCTCTGCTGTGAGATGGCTGTTTGCTTCTAAGAGCCTGAGGGAGACATGGCAGAGAGATTGTGCTGCTGGAAAAGGGAGGAAGCAAAGCAAAAATGGAATGACATGGTGACAGCAAGCTCTCAGGCTGCTTCAGAAAGGAGCAGGAAGAAGCAGGGCAGCAGGCTCTGGCAGCAGAAGGAAAAGATCTTGCTGAAATTCCAGAGGAGGGCTTGAAAGGGGAAGGGCAGAGACAAGTTTCTCGTTCCTGCAGCTTGTCAAGTGAGGGCAGGCAGCAAATGAAGAGGATGGATGAGAACCCACCTCTGCAATGCTGCTTCAGGGCTCCGTGCTTTGGGAGTTTGCTGCTTTGCCTCTAGACTCAGTAATCTGTCGATCACCCTCCGTTTATATTTCAGCCATGCCTCAGTGTCCTGAAACAGGAGGGAAGAAGAGTAACTCTTGTCTTCTGAATCATTTTACCTCCTATCAGAGGGTAAAAGAGGGCATTTCAGTCTTCAACATCCCTCAGAACTGGTATTGGTTATGGGTATCTTATTAAAAAAAGGCTGTTTCTGGGAAAAAGGTAACATACTGCTGTCATGAACTTACTAACTTTTTACCCTTACCATCTTTTCTAACCCTTTCTACCTCACTTCTGAGTTGAGGACAACTGTCCAAAATTTGGTATCTCTGACCCAGAACTTCTGCCCCACTTCTGCCACCCAAAGCTCCAGCATCTGGTAGCAATGATGACAAGTTGGGAGTGTAGCTTTATGCTCTGCCATGAACAGAAAAATAAATCCACCGCTCTTGCACCCAGGTCACCCAGCAAGCTGTTGGCATAAAGACAACCTCAGGTGATGGTTGCCTGGACAGAGGTTCCACTTCCCTTTGAACAAGGGCATGGCACAAAGAAATAAATTTCAGTGCTAAGGGACTGCAAGATGTGGAACACTACCGAGTGTCCTGCAAGGGCCACCCTAAGTAAGGACCTCAGTTGGTACAACAAGGAACAGATCAGTGCCTTTCAAAAGGAAGAGCCATGGGATTTGTGTAACTTTCCAGGAACTTGTCACATCAGTGCTTTCTCTGAACAAATGAGGCAAAGGGAAAAAAAATTAAGGGAAGGACACATGAAGTCTAACCTCTGGAGCAAGCAGAAAGCCAATACTTTCCAGCAGGATCAGTTTGTCCACCATCTCAGGATAAAGGAAAGTGAACTGAGGAGAGATGAAACAATATGAGAAAGAAAAGCTGAGCACTGAGTGATGTCTTTACACTGTTACGCGGGACAGGGAGTCAGGGAAGGTCTCCTCCCCTGAAATCCGGGCCCCACGCTGTTTGTCTCTTCATTCCTCTCCCACTCGTTGCAGCTGCAGAAATCACAGATCCCATGGTACTTTACTCACCATTGCTGCCACAGCCCCACCTGCAAAGGAAAGAAGGGTGCTCAGTTATGCACAGAACAGCCTCTAGTAACAGAAATTCCTCTTCCCCACAGCGGGAACTGCCTCAGAAGTCAAAATGCGTGTTGTGCCACTGGACAGAGCTTCCCCAGCAGGTAGGATGAAGGCAGACAGCATGGCTGCATTTTCCATCCTATGCCACCCCCACCTTCCTCTCAGGCAGCAAAAGCCAAAGGAGTTACTAGTTAAAATGCTATGATGTGCAGGTCCTGTGAGCTGTAGCTAGAGCAGCCCTGGGGAGCAAACCCCAAGTCATGTTTCAAGCACAAAGGAATAGAGCCTAGAGTCTGGTTCCCCTCTGGAAGCCTTACAGCCCACCGTGATGGGCATTCTTTTCCCAGGCTTTGTGGGGACCCGGCAGGAAGACCTGCTGTGAATTCTCCTGATAGACCACACCTCTTTGCCCATCACTGTTCCCTCCTGAGGGTGGGGAAATGCCCACAGCAAGAGTACCACTGTTGGTACTACAGAGTCTTGAAAGTAAAGGCATTCCAGACAAGGGACAGATTTCTGACTCATTCAAGCAGGGACCTGGTACTTGACACAATATAATATATATTCCAACCCAGCTCCTAGCAGCGTGTCTTGTAAGTTAATTATTTTCTCCTATTTCCATGAATCTCACAGCTTACAAGGACAAGAGCCACTTACCCATACTGTGACCCATCAGAGTGAACCGTCTCCACTGCAAGGCTAAGTGGCAACAGACAAAAACAGACAGTGCTTCATTAGAAATCAGATCAGCAGCATCGCGCTGCTTCTCCACCAACATGGGCCGCTTCTCCCAGGAGGGCTTTTGCACTGCTTAATTTGCTTCTTAATCCAGAAACTAGACAGCTAAGTAGGCCAGTTTTAAAGAAAAAGAGCATTCACCACTTCATTTCGTTGGTAGTTAAGTCATGCAGCTCTCAAGCTCTCTCTGTATGTCAAACTCCAGCAAATTCACTGCCAGACACCAGACTGGCAAGAAGCAGAGGAGCCTAACCAGGCAGCCTCTGCTGGAAGAGACCTTGACAGAGCATTCTGCTGCAGGGCGTTCTGCAGGATGAGTGAGGATACTGAGCCAGGTCGGCTGCTTTGAGGAAAATATGATTACATATCTCAAGTGAAAGTTCTCTGCACCACTTAGCATATCAGGCTTTTCAGTCCACTTTTAGGGCATTCTGAGAAGTTTATAGGAAAATACAGCTTTTTCAGTGCTGCCCATCTGAAATATACCTCACTGAAAGATGGGGTTTGCCCTCTGGAACATCAAGAGAACTCCTAGAGGCTCTTTGTGTACTGAATAAGGGAACTGAAACTGCACATGCCATGACCTCCTGCAAGATCACCATACAGACAGACAGTTACATCAGGCGTTATTAGGAGCACAAGACACTCTGGCTTTCAGATTTCTTTGTATGATAGTAAAGCGAGCAGCAAGCTGCCATTGGGGACAACCAGAAGAGTCTCCAACTTACACCTAACACTGGTTAGAGGTCATCGGCTGCTAGCAAAAAGTCAGTCTGGCAAAACTATTTATGTAGCTGCATCCACCACTTCACCACTACTGAGTTTTTTAGTATAGAAAGCTTGCCAGGGCTTATCACCTCTTCCTCTCACAAAACACTGACAAAGAAGGATGCTTATTCAGTCAGTGCTTATTCCTTTCCTGGCAGTAAATGCTGCCTGCTTGTTTGTAAGGAGCAGGAGCAATATAACACCCCCTGCACAAGCATTCCCTCAAGGGTTCTTTCAACTACCCACCTGCTGCCACACGGCACACATCGGTCACATAATCCAGGAAATGGTACAGGCAGCCTGCAGGTCGGTGGGATGACAAACCATGGCCAGAAAAATCCATTGCCACATAATAGCATCCTGAAAGGGAGAGAGTATCAGATACACAGCCCTGACACAATAAGAGCCATCCTGATGAGCTAGACCTACCTCTGGGGAGCAGTGGAATAAGCTTGTCAAAAGTGTTGGCATTGTCCAGCCAGCCGTGCAAACAAAGCACAGGGTGTCCTTCCACAGGTCCCCAGGCCTTGGCTGCCACATGCCCCCAGGGTACAGGGAACTTCAACTCTGAGAACATGGCCAAGATAGGGTGATGTTCCTGGAGAGCCGCGTACTTCGGAGTAGGTCCCAGGGGTCTTGTTAATGGTCCAGAGCTCTGAAGAGAATAATACAGGTGTTTAGTAACTCACCAGCCTCCTGTGGTCTTAATTAGCAGCTTGCTGATTTATAGCTCCCCATCCAACATCCCAGGCTGCTGCTCCTGCCTGCCTGTTTGGGGAATCCTCCTCCCAGCACGTACTAGCAATGTTCCTAGGAAGAAATAAGCTATCCCTACGCAGGAGGAGAAAGCCTCCTCTCTGTCTCTGCAGCAGCTGCAACCCAACCAGAAGGCGCAGGAGTTTTGGCAAGAGGGAACCATACAGAATTCCCCCAGTTAGCTGCAGTCAGCCAGGCACCTGTCCTGGATCAAAAAGACAGGCTGGAGAATAAGGATGCTGCCTCTAATATTAGACTGTTAACACCTTGTCCTTTTTTACCTCATTCTCATTCGCACCAGCAGTTGGCACCTG
Organism: Pitta sordida; assembly: GCA_013390025.1. NCBI lineage: Eukaryota > Metazoa > Chordata > Aves > Passeriformes > Pittidae > Pitta > Pitta sordida. The sequence continues at coordinate 476,852 of WEKX01017597.1, read as the reverse complement.
TGAGAGAGCAGCTGGCTCCATGCCACACAGCAGGTCACTGTCACCTGCCTGTGTACCCCTCAGGGCCAGGGACCCTGCATGGGATTTGGGTTCACAGCCAGCTAGGCACCTGTTCAACATCAAACCTGTCTCGTTACTGCTGATCGGCCTGGCAGTCACTGAACTACACCTAACCTTTGCTCAACCCCAGGCTCCTGAACACCCCAGTACTACCCGGCATCTGGAGACCCTCCAGTGGTAGTTTGAACGTTTCTCTTTTACCTCCAAGCCCTGGGGCCTCTCATGGGCAACGTGACTATCCCCATCCCCAAGTCTCTCATGCCATATCCCCTTCCAAGTGACTTGTCTCACAGCTCTGCTCCCTCAGCCCCCTGAGATTGCACAGCAATTAAATCACTCCGCAGCAAGTCCCTCCTGAGCTCATACCTCTCTAAGGCATGAGGCAGAGGGGGGAGGCTGAGAGGGGAGGCTGCTGTCAGGGCCCTGGTGGTCCCAATCAGCCAAGCCTGGGGCTCCCCATAAGCCCGTTCAAGCCCAGCCCAGGCCCAGCCGCAGCAGTGCTCCAGCACTGCCAGGCTCCACCAGCAACGCCCTCACCGCAGGAGCCGCGGCCCTGCCCGCTGTGCGCGGGGCTGTGTGTGCGCACAGCTGCCCTCGCCGGGCCACATCCTGACAACCAACCGCGGGCTGACTTCCCGGTGTGGCCGTGGACCTGCCCCTTCCTGGGCTCCCGACAGAGCCTGAACGCCCTCCCCGGGCCCAGCAGGGCTCCGGCCCAGGGCTCCCCCTGGCCGCGGGCTGAGACCTTCCCAAGCGCGCAGGAGGGGCCGCCACACCTGGACCTTCACCTCAGGGCGCCCGCTCCGGGCACCGACCCCTGCCCGGAACCGAGAGCCACCTGGAACGCCACGGCCGCCCCAGGCCCGCTCCCCCGGCGCCCCAGCCCCCTCCTACCGCTCCGTGTGGCTGGGCCGGCTGAGCAGAGGCGGCTGAGCCGAGGACAGGGCAGGGCGGGCCGGGCCGGCTGCACCGCCCCGCTCTCCTCCCCGCCTCCGCCAGCGCCTGTGTGTGCATGGGGCACCCTAAGAGTCACCCGGAGTTAGCGGTGTCTGTGAGGTCGAAAGCTGCGAACAACCTCCTGGGCACGATAGAGAGGAATTAAAATCAGGGAGGTACTGCTGCATCCTTGACTACCTCCAGAAGCCACACGACTGACGGTGGAAACTTCCTGTACTGTGGTGACACAGCGTGAGATATTTTAACTGTGACCCAGGAGCTTCATAATGAAATCAAACAGGCTCAGTGCTTGACACCAACACTGAACTTCTGTCGCCTTCTGATAGAGAGATTCTTCTGAACTCCTAAGGCTTGCTGGAATCATGTTGCTCCAGGGACAAGAGTCACACTCCCATACTGTGACCCATCACAGTGAACTGACTCCACTGCAGGGCCAAGCTGCCACAGATACAAGCACTGCCTTAGCTGCTCCATTCCTCTTCTGCAAAAACAGACCCTTCTCAGATGAAGAAGTTTCCGTACGGTTTTCCTCATTAGTTGCCCAGAAAGGTGATGGCTGCATAGACCAAGTTTCAAGAAAGTCAATACCTGAGTATTGTTGGTGCCTTGCATTCCCTCCAGCAGTCAGTCTGCTAGGCCCAATGCAGACCAGAACCATTTGCCTTCAGTCAAGGACTCTGCAGTCAAAGGAAGCAAAGTCAAATTATGCTGTGAGCAGTGGGACACCTTGCTGGAATAGCTGGAGAGAGCACAATGAATGTCTGTTCTTAGGGAGTCATTTTTATATTGGTAATTGAAAGCCCTCTGCTCAGTTCAGAACATCAGTCTCCTAAATTACACAATACATTTTCAGAACAACCTAAAAAGCTTGAAAGAAACCAGTGTAGAAGCTTACAGCCCTGTTTCTCCTGCCTAGCTCAAACTCACCCTGGTAAAATAGGCTCTGCACCACGGCAGTTGAAAGGTAACCTTGAGGACTCCATCACTGAGAAGAAATAAGAGCACTATGCAGCTCACAGCCTCCCCCCCAGGTGAGCTATTAGAAAGGAAATCAGAACATGAATTTTTGTAGGTTTGCAAAGTCCAGTGCATTGCTTTTTCTTAGGCCTCTATTTTGGAGGAGCAGGAAAGCAGACTACAAGTACTGGAGAGCCATGCAGAGGGAGAGAGGCCGCAGTACCTTCTACAGCTTCTTTCCTACAACTGTCAGAGGTGGGTGGCTGATTACAAAAGGCGAAAAGTAAGAGACAGCAGATACGTGAAATGCGCTCCATAATCAATCGCTGCTGCTGTTAAGGGCAGCGCCCTCCTGTGCGCTGTTGGGATTTCTTCAAAAGAAACCACCAGAAAGCAGTGTAATTACTAGGCATTGGCTGCTGCTAGGCTTGTGGTTCTTCAGTCTGTGGCATGAATCTTGTGGAACAGGACCCTGTGTCATGAGCAGGAGTTATGCAGACTCTTTGCACAAACCTCAAAGGTTGATGGAATGATGGGCCATGGCCAGGAAAATCCACTGCCACTCGTGAGCCAGATCCACTTTGGGGGAGTAGTGAAATGAGCCCATTGAAGGTGGTGTAATTGTCCAGCCAGCCATGCAAGCACAGCACAGGCCTTGGCTGCCACCTGTGTTTGGGGCATGGGGAACTTCACCCCTGAGAACTTGTTCCCACAAGCAACATCCTCTGAGAGCTAAATGCTGGAGCTGGTCCCAGGGAGCTTGCTGACAGCCAAGAGGTCTGGACAGAGTTTATAGGTAGGTGTTGTAAACCAAAATTGTTTACCTATCAGTCCTAACCTCTACCTAATACTAGCTTTTGGGCATAAGCCTTGTTTGGGATAATCCTGGGATCTTGCTATAAATGCTTGACCAGGTGGTGGGTATATGGATCACCACCCACAGATCTTGGACCCTCTGGGCTCTCTCCCCCACTCCAGCAGCCAGTAAGATCTGGGCTCTCATTGCTTTGGGTCACAGAGATGACTCTGGGGCTTAAGTGGGAATAATGCATTCTCTAGTGAATTTGGACTCCTGTGACCTGCACCCTAAATCACTTCTGGCAGCAGACTCCATCAGCAGCCATCTCATGGGCAAGGGAAAATTTCTCACAGAAATTATCAAAAATCAGTGATTTCAGATAGAACTCCAAATGGAGGAAGCTGTACTGGCATGTGCCCTGGACCTTCCCCTCAGCAGCAGGACTGTCATTCCATTAGCCAAAGCCAGACTGTAGAGTTCTCCTCCGGGTCTCACATACCTTCTCCAACAAGGCTACTCACCCCTCTGGAAGAGCAGCCCAGCATCTCACAGCAGTGTGTATCTGCCCCTGCACAGCCTGGAAAGCCACCCCCCAAGGAGAGGGCCCTATACAGGATGCACAGCCAAATTTGGATGGCTCACAGAATTCATTCTGCTACAACTACTTCTATGGAGTGCTGCAGGGTACTGTAGTGGAATTGTTGCCTGTGGCAGAACCAAATTAGACTCCACCTGGAAAGGTGCTGAGATGTTGGCTGGGCTACACTGGGCTGGTTTTGCATAAAGAACTGAGAGTTAGTTTGACATATCCTATGTGCTTAGTAAAGGATAATTTAACCTCTGTGTCCTTGCAAAGGAGCAGGAGACCTGCAGGGGTGAACTCTGGGACATGCAAAGCTGTTATGCTCCGCTGACTTGGAACAGCATTGATCAGTTTGTGCTAGCTGCAGATCTGGTGAGGAAACTTTAAGTACAGCAGATTGATTGCTACCAGGGGACAAATTCCCCATAGCCGGTTAGATTCAAGCACTGAAGTACTGACATATTGATCTATTTATGTTGATTTATTAGTAGTAGCCTGTACCCCAAATTCTCTTGTGCAAGTAAAAAAACCCACACTATTGGTAGCTTAACTGATTTCTTTCAGAGGATATATAGAGGATACACATTTATATAAAGCACCACATTGTGAGCATATACTGCAATGTATAGTGAACAGGATAATCAAAGTGATCACAGAGCAGCATGTTATCAGATTCAACATGGTGTCTCACAGGCTCTAGTTTGAGCTCCATCCACAGATCTTGCTCACCTTGGAGATGGTCCTAGGAAATCTTAAGGGTTTAAATGAGCTGCCCATGTGGGAAGAGACAAGGTAGGATATGAACATTGCAGCACCCCAAGTTCAGTTCAACAGCAGCAGACCTACCCAGGTACCTTGTGTTTTTTGTACTGTATTTTTAATTTGGTTTTCCCTATTTTCTCATTGAATTTCATTTATGTGAATTTCTGATGACTGAAAAACCCACTGACATATTAAGTACAAAAACTGCTGTGATGGCTTAAACTGGTTTCTCTCCTCTTGCTTCAGTCCTGTTGTACTCCTTGTTCCAGAGCTCTCCAGCTCTGCAGAAGGTGGGAGAGACAGACAGATGCTGGCTCTTTACCTACCACAGTCTGAAGCCAATATGATAGTATAAATGGAAGTCTTTGTTTTAAGCCAAGTTATGAGTGGTTGGAAAAATGGAATGCATCTACTCCAGGGATTAACCTGCAGCATAATTTGGATAGTGGGGCTGCTGGAGTGTTAAATCATCCCCACATGAACAACCACCATTGAGCTGAAAACAGCCTCAGGCACGCACCATGCATCAGGTCCAAGTGGTGCACATTTGTATCACTTTATTTGCAACTAATGAAATGTAGCTAGAAATGTTTATTGCATATAAATTATATATGAGCACCCATCATACAAACAAACTCTTTCCAGTCTCAGTTTTCCATTTCCTCCTTAATGAGAAAGTCTATTATATGTGGGACAGATTCAGGAATCTCTGCTGGTTCCCATCCCCTGGGCCTGTTTTGGTTAACTCAAGAGATGAGCTACTCTCCAGATCTCTACAAAACCCATACACACCTTTAGAGTACGCACCTATTCTAATATAAGAAGGGCCTGGGGAAGGAGAGAAGTTTCTCTCCAGTTCTTGTTTAAACTTAACCTTCTTTCACTTGGAAAATCTGGCAGATTCCCCATAGGCCGAGATGAAATAATAGCAAAAACCATAAGTAATCTGACACTTGTAATTACAGGCCTACCAGCTCCTTATTGACCTCAGAATAAGGAAATATGTAGCACATACTAAAAACAAGGGAAGAGTTCTAGTTAACATTAAGTGTCCTGTGTTTGTGAAAACAAATTCATAAAACTGCTTGGGAACCTTTGGAGATATAAGTTAAAGGTTTGGGTTATGGATTTGGCTGACAAATGTAAAAGCTGTTGAAGTAATAAGGCTCCTGCAAGGAAACTGATACAGCCTCACACTGTGTTTTGATTTTTTAGAAAACTGGAACAATACCAAATTAACACATTTTGTAGTAATTGGACTGAATTGACTAGATAGCAAGTGTCAAAATGTTAGAGTTGATACAAGCATGTAAGGGGTGTTTTGGGAACAGCCCAATGGTGAGTTACTCCACCCGGGCCAGGCTTTTGGTCTGGCAGCTCTGTCTGTGGAAGAAGTGACTCTGGAGAAGGATTGACTCACAGTGTAGGAGCAGATGAGTGTGAGCTCCCAGTGCAGTCAGAAAGGCTAATTCCATTCTCAGACGTATAAGCAGGGAATGCAGAACAGGTGTAATGAGATTATATTGCAGGAGATTATATTGTGTCTGTTAATTCCATGGATGTGATTACTGGTGTGAAAGAATTCCCAGTTTTGACATTTGTGATTCAGTGAGGAAGGTAACAAGTTGGAGGGGCTTCCTGCAAGAACTCTAAGGCCTGTTAAGGAGTAGGAAGACATCTTACAGGGGATAAGCATTCAGGACCGATATGATCAAAGCCCAAGTTTTTTTGCTCCTCCAACTGCCACACTGCCTAATAATGGTACAAGAAAAAACAGTCTAGGGATGAGGTATACATTTTATAATGGAGCACTGAGTTAAATACTGAAGCAGTTTACTTAGGGTGCTGGCAGCTTCCCAACCATTGGCAGTTTTTTAATGAAGTTGAGATGTTTAACAAAACAACAATGATTAATGTGACAGAGTCCTTTGTCTTGTGATCATCTGGAAAGTAGAATGGTCTAGAAATTAGTCTAGTGCAACAGACACTGGTGTCAGATGCTACCAGCCTACAATGCTTCTGCTACAACCACCCTCAAAATTATAGCTCCTTGCATTTTATGTTGGTTTACTTCATTTAGAGGCTCAATTTCCTCAGCCGAAGAAGCCCCTGCTTCTAGGTCCAGCAATGACTTTGGACCTTTCTGCTGTGGGGTCTGTGTCGTGGATTGCTCCCTCCACTCCTCTGGGATGGCCTCTCATGGCTGTTTTTGTCTGCTTTTGGAGAATTGCCTGAAGTGAGTGAACTCAGTGCCTGTGTCCTGTGAGTAGGGTTCGGCATCACCACTGATCTCAAGCGTGGAGGGACAAATCAGGGGAAGCATGGGCAGTACTGAAGCAAGGGCATGTACTGGCAACGAGCGAGAACTCGTGTTCTGTCGCGGCTGTCGGGGAAAGCCAGAACAGCAGAGGGTGTTGCAGGCTGGAACGAAGGCTCCCCGGCAGCGGGGTGCCCATGGCAGGGGGGCTGTGGCTGCCCACCCCTAGCCCCCCGTGGCACGCAGCATCGCTGGGCACGGGAGCGCAGCAGCTCCGAGCAGGGCTGGGCAGGATGCGAGCGCACGGCTGCCCGCAGCCCAGGTCACTCCGCTCTGGGCAGCCCCTCTACCCTCGCTTTCCTGGAAAGCAGCTTCTCTCCGTTACTGAGAAGAGCCCTGCTCCGGGAGGGGAAGGAGGGGCCTGACCACCGCTTCACGCAAAGGGGCCACTACTTGTGCTAATTTTTCTCATACGGGTGGCACTAATATAGCATGTGCTCACTAGAAACCACAGAAAGGTGTCTTTGTTGTTGGAGGGGGTGGGTGGGCTTTTTCGTTTGTTTTTGTTTTCTGGGGAGATCAGAGGACAGGGGCTGGGAGGGGGGATCTGTGTCAATTTTGTCTTGCTGGCTTTCTCTTTTTGTCTTGTTGCGTATTGGGGGGAGGGGGTTGGTTGGGGGGTGTTTTGCGTTTTGTTTGGTTTTTTTGTTTTCGTTTTTTTCTTCTTAATGCTTTGCTGTTAACACTTCCTAAAAGGAGGCTTTTAACAAGTTAAGAGAGGGACCATCTGGAAAGGGGAGGAAGGGTCAAAACTGAGAATGGATCTGAGAATGGATGCAGTCAGACCTTGCGCATTTCGTATTGTTGCAGGCTGGACTTGCAGCATGTCAGGAGATGGTGACAGTGATTTCCTACCCGCCCACCAACCAACCCTCCATCCTCCTCTCTATGAAATCTCATGTACTGCCCTCATCACCTCTCATGCCAGGGTACCCTTGCCTGCCCTGTGCTCTCTTCTCTCCTTTTCCTTCCCTGGTTTAACTACCTGTCAGACATCCCCCAGGTTACGTCTGTGTCACTTGGTCAGCTCCATCATGAGGGCAGTTTCACCTCCCACTCACATCCTGTCCAGAAAACCAGTGTCCACACCAGTGGGCCGACAGCATGTGTGTGTCTGGCTGGGGGCCCAGTAAGTCCCTGAGATCCTCAGTAATTGGCCACCTGTCATCTGGAAATGATGCTCCCTGAGCCTCCACTCACAGGTTTGCTGGCTGAAGGGCAAGGCAGTGCTGACATGTCTAACCCTCTTCTCTCTCCTGTGCTCTCCACATTCTTCTCATTTTTTATTTTCTGTACCTACTTTCCTTTCTTCTGCAGATGTGCAGTGCTTTATTATTTCCAACCTCAGTTCTTCCACCTCTCCCTTCCTTTGGGGCAATGTTTGCCTTTTGCCAAGAAAACCATCTCTATTCAGTAGTTTGCAGTGACCTGCTGCAAAATACTTTTCTTCATGCTCCTCCCAAACTGACAGGAGGAAATAGTGTCTCTTTTTATCTTATGCAGGCTGTAAGGAATCTGCATGCTGAGAAGGAGCAAAGCTGTTAGGGTGTAACTTGCTCTTGGGCTGTTGGATATCAACATCTTGGAATTTTGACCAAAGACTTGGGGGTTGCTGAAGAACAAGCAGAGAAATGCTATGAAGAACTATGATCCAAAGGTAAAATGAACTCAGACCTACTGCCTTCAGCAGCAGGACTTCAAACATAACTGGAAATGGTTTGTTTTGTCAGCAGTTCTACCAATTAATGCTTTTGTGTTTCTCAAAGTTTTAGTATCAGGGATGGAGAGGGTCTATGTATCCTTAGACAGAGGAAAAATGAGGGGGGGATAAAAGTTGTAAATCTCAAGAACTAAATCCTGGCACCTTCTTAGGAGCTATATGTACCTCACCACACTGTCATCAGCATCCTGGGCATCTCAGAAACCCTGTCTTTAGGATGGATCCAGCTTTCTCCAGACATGCACCACTGGGCAGTGTTCAAAGCCAGTTGCTCATGGCAGGACAATTAGCCTGCCTGTATCCTCATGGTCATTACACAAAGCCTGTCAGGCGAGTGTCCAGGCACTGAAAGCAGTTGGGGAACAAATAAGCAATCCAGTGGTGTGAGCATAGGTAGTCTCTTTGTTATAGGCAATTTACTTGTATTTATTATTTTTTCCTTAAGAAAACTCACATAAAGACAGGATTTGTTTTTCACCTTAAACACATCCAAGCTTGGTTTCAGGCTCACAGAGAAGAAATGCAGTACTAGCAAAGCCCGTGTTTATGCACGATTTGGTTGCCATCTCCTCCTTTGTGTTACAGGACACAAAGCTACTTCTCCACCCTTGTGTTTTCCATATATAACGAAGCCACCTCAGAGGTACCTTGATCCTGAACACATTTTGGACTCTGTGGGTCAAGCCTGAGTTTTGGAAAATTGAGGTAAATGTTACATGTCTCACCATCCTTTATTGCAGAAGAGGATTTCTGCAATACACTTCATCTGTAACTGCTGCAAGGTCACAGTTTAAAGTGGATGAGAGAAATATGAGTGAGACTTACAGACCATCTCAGAGCAGTGAGGCTGGATGTTAACTTTTCACAGGCAAAGATGAAGAGGAAGAATAAAAGGCAGAATTAGACAAGTCCATTTAATGTGAAGGCCAGGTCGCTGGTAGAGTCTATGAAGTCACCCAATAAATGCTATAAATATTCACAGAGAGAAATGGACTCCCTACTAGGCAACTGTAAAGCAAACTACAGGATATTTTTTAAGCTGCCATCCAAAAAATACAAAGAAAAGTGTGACAAGCCTACTTAAAAACCAAAAATGGAACAGATGAGCACTTCATCCCTGCTGTGATTTGGAGCTCCTGCGGCAGGTCCTTCCCACTGAAGCCTCCCCGAAAAAGAATGAAGTGCTTTGCCCAGATTCCTATGGAAGTTCAGAAATTCTTCTGTGGTCAGCAGCATCTTCGTGCTTGGTTGAATGAAAAAACAAGGAATGATGTCTTAACACTCAGTGGAACTTCTGGCAGGGCTGATTCAGTGGTGTGTTTCTGACTGCTTTGTGCTCCCTAGCAATGCTAAGCAGCTGCAATGCTTTTAGTCTGCTGCTCAAGCTGGAGTTACAGCTGCTTTGCATCACTGTGCTGGTACAGAGCAGCCAGAGCATGTCTGTGTTTGGCAGTTGCATGCAGCTTTTTCAACAGGGCAGTTCACCTGGCGTGTACGCCCCAGAGAGTACATGCAGCTGGCTCAGCAGCATCTAGAGAAAGTATATGGGTGAGTGAGAGCTTCGATGGTGAAATCAAATCTCAGCCTCACAGCAGGCTAGGCCCTTAACAATGGGGTTTGTACTGAATTCCAAAGTTTATCTGTTCTCCCATTGCATCTACCCTTGCTGAGCAGCAACATGCTTATGGAATGCACCACATGGTGTGCTATTTATATATCATTTTTCTGTATTTGCCCATTTTTCCTTGATTTCCAGTACAGTAATCCCTTGGATATTGTGGGGGCTGGTTCCAGAAAGATGCCGCAATAAGCGAAAACCGCGAAGTAGTGGTGAATAGGGTAAACAGGGTAAAGCCGGGTGGACAGCCGCGATGTATGGAACCAGTGATTGGTGAACTACAAGTTATCGAGGGATGACTGTATTTTCATTTGACCCACCGAGGAAATGGCGAGTGCTTGGGGCACGCTCCTCAGGCAGGTGTTAGGCTGTAGCACAGGCTGTGCTGCCAGGATGGCCGGTGCCCTTCTTCCCTGGGCTCCTGCAGTGTGGGAGAGCAGCTGGGAGAACTTTGGCAGGGAAGGCCGGGACAGGATACCCCGTTTTCCGCCTTCGTTTGCTGGCTCTGCCCACCCCTGTGCGTCACCCCCGGGCCCTGGACACAGCCCCTTCCCCGGTGCTGGCGAGCGAGGATGCCCCAGCCCGGTGACCGGGAGGAGGGGCCGAGCCGTGGTCCCCGCTGCCGCCTCCCCGGACGACACGTGGCTCCAGCGGGTCCCTGGGCCGGAGGATGCTGCGGTGTCGTCCCGGTGGAATTCCTTTGCCAGTCTGAAGCAGAGGGGCTTTCACAGCATCTTTCTTTCTTTCTTTCTTTTTTTCCTCTCCCGCCATCGGTCCAACAGTTCTTAAAAAAAACCCCAACAAACAAACCCAAACNCCGAGGGTAAGTTGTGCGGCGTTAAGTGGAGAGAGTCTTTTGGGAGGCGGACTGCGAGGGATCTGTCTGCCTGCCTGTTTGCTCCGGTCCTCCTTTGCCTTCCTTCAAGGGGCTGCAGCCCCCGTTGGTTCGGTTCGATGTNGGCAGGGAAGGCCGGGACAGGATACCCCGTTTTCCGCCTTCGTTTGCTGGCTCTGCCCACCCCTGTGCGTCACCCCCGGGCCCTGGACACAGCCCCTTCCCCGGTGCTTGCGAGCGAGGATGCCCCAGCCCGGTGACCGGGAGGAGGGGCCGAGCCGTGGTCCCCGCTGCCGCCTCCCCGGACGACACGTGGCTCCAGCGGGTCCCTGGGCCGGAGGATGCTGCGGTGTCGTCCCGGTGGAATTCCTTTGCCAGTCTGAAGCAGAGGGGCTTTCACAGCATCTTTCTTTCTTTCTTTCTTTTTTTCCCCCCCCGCCATCGGTCCAACAGTTCTTAAAAAAAACCCCAACAAACAAACCCAAACTTTTTCTTCTTCCCTTTTTTTTTTTTTTTCCCCTTGCAAGAGCCACGCCGTGGAAAGACGGGGTGGTGGAGGAGGGAGTAACCCCTCCCCTTCCCCTCCCCCGTGGCTTCTTCCTCGGAAAAGAAACATTTGGGGGGTTTCCTCCTCTCCTTTCTCCTCCGCTCCTCGGAGCCGAAGCCGCGGCCGAGGAGGGCCCGGCGGGGCAGCCGCGCCGCCCCCGGTAAGGCGCGCACCGGCCNGCCTTCTCCAAGGGTGCCAGGGGGAGATTTGGGGTGCTCGCAGCTCTCTGCCGGCCCCGAAGGGAGCCATGTGCCCTTCTGGGGTGACGGTGAGGTGCTGGGATTATTCTGCCGTCCGGGTGTTCTCCACGGCATCAGGGCAGGGTGATGCTTTTAAAGTGAAACCTGCAATTTATGTAATGTCTCAGATGGGTCTGTAAGGAAATAGCTGGATGGGTCCGGGTAACTTGGTCTTAAAACCACTTCGTTCCTTTCGCATAAACCGCCGGAGAAGTAGTGTGCTTAGACGTATCTGGAGTAGCAAGCTGCCTGCCAGAACCGAAGGTGGTACAGGGAAGTGGGGTAACTGCGATCCAGGGACATACATGCCCTTTGGGGTTGCTTAGAAAAGCAGAGGAACTCGCCATCCTCCAGACCTGGCACAGTCAGAATGTAGCCTCACACCTGCCTTTTCTCAGAAGACCAGTGCTGTCAGCCTATGAAAAGCCTTGTCGGCAAAGGTTATCACTAAAACCTCCTTTTTTATGCAATCTGAGTCATGGTGCTCACTGCCATGCAGGATCTGCTACTCACTTTTTTCCACAAACACACATGCTCTTACTGAGAATTTTGGAATGGTTACCACGTAAAACCTCAGCTCCTGCGAATCTAGGAGCTTTTTATTTTCCTTTTTTAAAAAATCAGTTAAAGTGTGTATTCCTTCCTGCTTAGCAGAAGTTTGGAAACAGGATCTGGATGAACCCTGGAGGTAACAGAGGAACTCAAAAATGTTAAATTAATGATCCTGGCTTTTTTCTTCTGCATGGTGAAGGAGAAGGATGTGGCTTGACCATTGTTCTGGAAAGTTGAGCGTAAAAAGTATTGTTCGCAAGCTGCTATTTAGGATTATGTGGTCCAGACAGTGCCATTTGCCAGTTCTAGTCCTTGCAGCTCTCAGAGAACTTAAATGAAAAACTCAGTCACATGTTGACCACGCTCAGCTCTGTAAAATGGGGTGTAATCAGAAATACCTACATAACTAGTTTCCTAATATTCCATTCTCTATTGACTGTGCCCTTAAGAGGGTATGCAGGCATATCTTCTTTCTCCAAACAATTGCAACTACAGTTCAGATGCTATGTGAGTGTCAAATGGCCCATTCAGTCACATCAGGGCAATGGTCATGTGCTTAAAAATTATGCACATGCACAGAAGTTTGTGAGACTGAGGCTCCATTATCACACAACGTTGCTCTTGGTTGAATCAAGTTACGATGAGATGTAGCCAGTCACTGCAGATGAAGCCAAGCTTTGTTCATGAGTGACTTTGCTGGGTATGCGATTTAAAATGTAGTTGTTGAAGTACGGATTCTTGTTCCCTCTAGAGAGGAAGGCTCTTTGGCACAAACCTGCAGGATTACTCCGATGCCAGCCTCCCACACAGGTTCCTGTCTTCTTCTGAACTAGATCAGGATCTGGGCCTGTGTTATTTCTGTGCTCTCTGTTATTCAGTATGTTGTATGTGCTTCAATAATTTGGCTTGCTTATCACTTACTTAAATGCAGTGGGGTCCAGGGGCATATGTTGGAAGGCACAGGTAAACTGTGCTGGGAGTCCCAAAAAATAGGCACAGAGGAGCACTGGGGAAAGGCTGAGCTTCTTCAAATCTTCCTATCTGTGTGTCCCTGCCCCTGCTCTGTCTGCTCAGACAGGGCCAAATCCAGTTTCCATATGACAGCTTCAAACATGCAGTCAATGCCTCTTACCCTCCTCAGTCCAGCTGGGATTTCTGTGAAGTTGGTGGTGGTCAGTTTGCGCAAGGACAGAGATGGGGTTGGGTGGTGTAAATTCTTAGTTGCTGTTGCTAGTACTGTGGTTGCATTGCTGAGAAACAAAGGAGAAAATGTGCCTTTGGAGTTGTGCTTCTTCCCTTGTTTGTCTTTCTGTCCCCACTGGGGATGTTTCACCCTTTTCTCCAAGTCTGTCACTGCAGCTCCTTGCCACCCACTTTCCCACCCCTACCACCCACAGGCTTCTCTCTCCTGCTTTCTCAAACCTCTGTTTGGTCAGCAATAAACAGATAGTGCCAATACTTAAATATGACATCATTTGGGTCGGGTTGATGCTGTGGTTAGATTAATAAAAGCTGTGGGGAGGTGGTGTGTTCCCGAGCCATTATTCCAGGCCACTGCAGACCTTGGCTAGTGGTGCTTGCCAAAAGCTCACAACCTGGGAGAGGTGAGCACCTGCATCTCTTTCTGTAAATGAAAATGTGGATGGTGCAAAGGCTGAGTATTCCATACAGGGATGATATCTTTTTAAGGGGTAAAGGTGTGTGTGACATTAGGAGGCATAATATATTTATTTAAAATAATGCAACTAAATGCTAGATCCTTGATTACATGTAATTAGAGGCAGAAGGCAGGCATGGTATCAATTTACTCCCTTTTATTCATTACTACCTGCCCTTCTGATTTGTATCAGCAAATATATATATCCTGCAGCCTTCTGCCTCAGTGAGGTACTTATTAGCTCACCATTTTGCTGAAATCAGTCTCAACCCTTAAAAAAAAGTGGGGGGTCTGTGATGCAGGATTTGGTGACTGTGTTAGTGAGTGGTCAAAATTACTCACATAAAATTCTTTCCCCATCCCCTGGCCCCTGACCAAGTGCAAGGTTTCAAGTTAAGAATTAGAAGTGAGAGATGTAGAAAGTCCTACTTTTGAAACTTCTGGGAATCAATGCTTCTGTTCAATAGGTATTCAGTACTGTAGTATAAAAATGTAAATTCAGTTTTAGTAAAATGGCTAAATGTTGGTTTTCTGTTGTCTTTGGAGACTTTAGAGCTGCCCCCTTATTTTCGTCCTCTTCAGTGGAGAAATGAAAAGGCCTGTGTGCACTTCACAGGAAATGAGTGTCTGATATAGTCTTGCAGGCTTCACATTTCCAAGAACTGCTCTCAAGGTATTTTGATAATGCACATTCTCTCTGCCTTCCTGCTCCCTCTGTGCTTTGGGTGCCTCTGCTTGTTCACAAACACATGCAAAGTACAAGGGCAAGAATTAAATGAGGCCACTATTAAGTTTTCAGATGAGCTGCTTTAGCTTTACACTGGAGCTGTGGCTGGCAAAATTAAGCCAGCTGGCAGCTGGCTTTTCAGTTCAGATGCCTTTGTTGCAGAGGATTTTTGTCCTTCGACTCACTCCCTGCAAAAGCTGAAATAAAATTTTGACTTTAGATTGTGACTTGTGCAACAAGGGAGGTTTTTTTGTGTGTATGTGATTCTGCTGTTGAAAAACAGTTGGGATCTACTTTCATACTTCCTCAGTAGCAAACTTTATTTGGAAACTTAGGCTAAAGCTGAGAAAATAATTGTGACTGTTGGCTGTTGGGAAATGTCAGAGATCTGCAATCTGAACTGCACAGCTGGGCCTCTGCTAATCCTGCGGAAGGTGCCTTGCTGCAGCTGAAGGGGTTCGCCAGAGGTTTGCCCGGGTTGGAACACTAGTGCTGATGAGCACAGGTGCTTGCAGGAATGGTTTGATTATGTTTTTGACAGACCAGCAATGTTGTTCTTCATCTACTTTTCAGTTCTTCCTTGTTTTCTGGTGGAAGGAGGGAAGTTGGAGTTGGAGAAACATTCTGCAGTTCCCCCTACTAAAAGTTATGTTCATCCTCCAAGGCCCAGTTAAGTGACGCAGTGGACCAAGAGTCCCACTCAAGGTAATGCTGAGACAGAGGGAATGTTTCAAACCTCATTGCCACAGCGATTTCTGATTCTGAGCTGCTTTAGCAGTAAACAGTCAGATCTCCCATTTGTTAGGATGCACACTGATACTCAAGTCAGCACATCCAAGGAGGAGGTGCTATTCTTTTCAGTTATTAAAGAAAGAGGAAAAAATGGGAAGAGCTACTTTAAGTACTCTGCAACGGGTTGAGTTCCTCATAATCAATTATGAGTTGATTTCTCCTAATGAGTTTATATACCCTTGTTTACTGCTTCAGTTTTGCACGACTAAAGGACATTTATGCTTTGTGCTGAGCTCCCCTTAGTCTTATATCAGGTTTGAATGCTTAAGAGGTGTCTTAAAATGGCATGGCTAAAAAACCCAGCCCTTTGCTGTTGGATTCCACTGCCTAATGTCTGCCAAACCATGATGTGGTGGGTACTGCACAGAAACAAAGCAGAGACATTTGAGAAAGAAGAGAAATGAGACTCGTCAGATCACCTCTCACTTTCCCCAGAAGCAGCATTTAATGTCTATATGATTGGAGTTCTTCCTTTTATGAGTTTTAAAATTAGTTACTTTTCAATCTCGGTCACCTTTGAACTTCCTCTCATCTAGTTTAATGAAAGAACACAAAAAGAATGTCCTGATTGTACTGCATCTTCCTCTGGCATCCCCTTGTGTCTATTTGCTCTCTGAACTGCGCATGAAGTTTCTCCGGTCTCTCTCTGAGCACTTAATGTGTGACGTCTTATCACCCATCTTCAGGCCTATCATCTTTGTTTTAGCTCTACCTGTTTTTATTTAAGGTGACTGGAACTGACTGTATTATCTCAGGTGGTGACATTAGTGTTACTTTTCCACCCATCCATTTTGCAGCCTCAGGCTCATGTTTGCTTCTTGGTTTTTAATGACTGCTTTTGCATTCAGAGCTGGAGCTTTCCTTAACGAACCCTCAGCACTGTTACTCGGCTCATTGGTCACCTGCGCCACTTAATTTATCACTCCTGAAAATACAGACCCAGCTGGTTTTCCTACAAGCCTCTGTGTGTTTGCATTTGTCAGGACAGAATCTTGCCTGATCTCCTGGGGCTTTCCAGCCTGATGAGTTTTGAGTGACCTCTGACTTCTCTGGCCTGTAGAGAGTGAAGTGATTTTGTCCCTGTTTGCCCTGGGAAGGTGATGGAGTAGGCTCACCACATTTTGAGCTGGCTGCCTGGATGTAAGTAACATGAGGCTGTAAGCTGCCTGCTGGGTGGCAGAGTTACCCAAGGGGACTTTGAGGTGTGGGTAATGGCAGCTTGAAGGCAGGGAGAGACAGTTCTAGAAAGGGACCTGAGTTGGCATGGGCAAGAGGAGGTGACCTGCTTGTGTCAGAGCTGGGGAGTCTTTGGGCTGCTTGTGCCCACCAACCTGTTGAGGAGTGGGGAGGAATGCCAACTCTGCCAAGTGGGCTGAGTTGATCCAGAGGCAAGATACAATGGCTAGGAGGGTGGCAGAGAGGTGACCAGGTGTACCTGGGCTGAAATATCTTGGTTTCTTACAGACACCCCTTTTCCACCTCCCATTCACCCCATAGCATGACTTCTCCATGTCTTCTATCCATCTGTTTTACAGGTCCTGGGATGACTCTTTAGCTTGTGTACCATGTCTTGCTTTTTGACTTGCCTCTGGCATGGGGGGCGGAGAGGCTTTGGGGAAGCACAAAGTGTGTCCTGTTGTCTGTTGGTTCTTCAGATACCATCTGCCTGATGGGGAACTCTGTCTGGGGCTTGCCTTTCCTCCATATCAGATAGCCTAGCCTCGTGCTGCTCCTGCCTTAGCAGCATATGTCGAAAAAAGTTCTTTCCAATACTTGCAGCCCTCTGGCAACTGGTAGTGCAGCTGATTTGATTGAGAGAACATCTCTGTTTGCATCTCAACCATCCATTTCCAATTCAAAACATGGAAATGGTGCATGGTCCCCAACTGGCTTTCTGCTCTAATGTCACTTTTCCTCATCCCTTCTGATAGAGCAGCCCCTTTTCCCTTCAGGTTAAATAGCATTAAGTACTGGGGAATCTCATCAGTGTCCTGTGCAAGAAAAAAAAACACCTGCTTACTTGATAGCTTTTCTGCAGTATCCCCATCCCCACTTGCTTGTATCCCCCAGAGGATTTCTGCTTTTGATAAACCGAAAATGTCCTATGTTTTCTGGGTTTTGTTTTGCCTATCTTGCTCACCTACTGTTCCAGTATTGTGACAGCCATCCTCATTCGATCCCTACCATCAGTAATTTATATTCCTTTATATTGGCTCCTCTAGTATTATCTGTTCATCTTCTGAAGGATTATCGAGGTTGTAGAGAGATTTGGACAGGACTATGGTTTCGTAGTGTGTAAGTTTGATGTCTCTGATCCAAGGTGGAGGCCCTTCCAAGCCACTGCACCTACAGTGCCAACCTGTGTTTTCCCCTGAGCCTGTCCTCTTAGCTAGACAGCATCTCTGCGCCATCATTTGTGCGAGGTCTGCATGCTCTGCTACTTTAAGATTTCCTAAATAACTTCTCATTACTTCTTTTTTATTATTCTTTTCACTTTTGACTCTCAGGACTAGTTTCTTTATTTTGTGTGTTGGAAATCCCCCATTGTAAAACTGTTGTGGTGCATTTGTACTTTCTGACCCTCACCCCTTCCTCTGAATGGTGCTGCATAATGGCCCCTCACAACTTCTGAAGCCAGTCCTTCTGAAGAGCCAAAGCAGAGTCTCTTCCCTGTCCCTGTGTGCTCTGGCACGTGCTGGTTAGGGACCTGGGACTCTTCCCTTACTTCATAGTTCCAGTTGGGATATTGAGCCAGTTTTAGCTGCAGACGGTGCTAGTTTCTCAGAGTTAGCTGCTGCTTTGAATTCCCTTCTGGCTAAATGTGACCGTTCTGATAAGAAGCCATGGCCATTGCAGGGACCACTGATGACCTTCACTCACTTACTCATTTCCTCAAACAGGGTTCTGAAACAACTGAAAAAAAGTCAGTTTAGCTGAGAGAGACTGGAACAGAGGAAATGTACCTGTGCTACTGGTCTGGAAAGAGTTGGTAAGGCTGGGGAGCCATGATGGGTGGATGCAGAGCTCTGCTCCAACAGACAGCAAGGATGCAGCCCTCGGCATTACTCCCTCCTTTCTGCTGATCCCCCTCTCAGCAGGAAGACAGGACAGAGTATTTCAAGGAGGGAGTCATGAGGGACTGCTGCTAATCTTGGCTTCTTTCCTCTTCCTAATTGTGCCTTCTCCCCATCTCCTTGATTCAGCCCCCAAACTGTGGAGAGCCCCAGCCACCTTCCCAGAGGGATGCTTCCCGAGCTGGCAGGTGGTGTGGATGGAGGGAAGGCAAGACATTCCCACCGAGGCTGTGACCCCTGGCCAAGCACAGGGCTGAGGTTTTGTGTAGCTCTGCAGCACTGACATTCACAGGAATGGCTGCTCTGTGAAACTGCAAAGGTCAGGAGCAATGTGACTGGGCTTCCCTCACTTACCAAAAATGCTGTTGGCCAGAGGTAAGCAACAACAACTCTCTTTACTCAAGCCAAAGCAGGATAGGCTGAGCTGCAGCTTTGGAACTTGGTACTAGTAACGTTTCCTTATTTCCTTTTTCTTACTTTGTTTTTCTTTTAATTCTCTTTTCCCCAATTACGTGAGAAGGCAGAAGTAATTGAGTCTCCAATAGAAGCCATCTTTACCAGAAGTCAGATGCTAGTTTTGGTAGTTTTATTTGCTAAGGAAGAAGCTGTAGGTGCTTGAGCCTGCTGGAGAGCAGCCTTTGAGTTTAGGGAAGCGATGTTGCTTCTCTGTTATTCTGAAATGGCAGGATTACAGTTTCATATTTTGATGAGGAATAGACTCTTTTAATGGAAAGTAGTTCTGAATGTACATAGTATTTCCGAAGTGTGAGAGGGGCACCCCGAAAATGGAAGTCTTTCTTCCAGCTCTTTTGATTATCCCAGTAAAGGCAATTAACTTTTCCTGTAAACTGCCACCTTGTTGATTTTTTAAAGAACATGTTATGGAGAAACCAAACATGCTTGAAGTCTTCCCTGTTTTGAAGAATATTTGGCACACATCACACTGTCTTGTTGGTTTCCTTGGGGTAAAAACCTTTTAGCCCATACCAACAAAGTGCCACATTAATTCAGAAAATGCCTGTCATAGAAAGATATGTTAAGAAGTGCATAACATGAATATCAGATCCATGGGAAGTTGTTTGTGAGTATTGAAGTATATTCTCCAGCCCCAGGATGTTGGGAAGTGTTTGGTAAGACAGTCCTCTTGCAGGGTATCCAGCTGTGGATTCCTGGAGCCTGCATGCAGGATCTTCCTGCTCTGTGTCTCTACTGCATGGCAGTAGGAACTGTCAGAATGTGTGGGCTGCCTCAGCTTATTTTATTTTATTAAATATTGCATCTTTGAATGCTGGGTGTATAGGGAAATGCAGTTTTCGTTTGGAGTATGTATGTGTTATGTGGTTTTTCTCTTTTCCATGCATTCCCTCATGTGTCAGACATAATGGCAGCTTTGCATCAAACTATTTATAGCCATAGCATAAAAGATAGAGGGAACTGCAATGTCTCCAAGGCCTTCTTGGTACTCGAGAAATTGGCTGTGATTAACATTGGTCCTCTTAGCTGAGCTGGGCCACATTCCTCCCCTAACCACAGCTCCCTCTGTGCTCTTTGGCACGTCTGTCTGTGCATCTCCTTTCCCTTCTTCCTCCATGATCCCTTTCTGGGTCATCCCCAGTCAGCTTGGCTGTGGTAGGGTGCTCCTGGCAAGGGGCATTGGTGTGACCGTGCACCGTGGCATTCAAACCAGTGCCAGTGTGTAGCATAGCAGGCAGCGGCAGACATGGGAACCAGACTGGTCCACCATTAAAACCCAGCGCTGTGGGCTTGGCTCTTACCAGGGAGGTTTCTTCCAGCCTTTTGCTCAAGCTTTCCTGCGAAACATCCTCCCCAGCCACAAAGCAGTAGGCAGTGCATTCCTGTGGGATGCAGACGTGCAAGCAAGAGATGTCTGCTGAGGCTCTGCTGCCCAGAATGAGGATGCTGCTCCAAGGGCTTGCAGGGTACCTCAAGGAGAGCCTTTCCAAATTATCTGAGCTTCTGTGTAACTGCTGTGGGAACTGCAGGGTTGATGTCTGGGAGATTTCAAAGCTGAGTGGAGTGGTAATGGGTAGTAATGGGAATTTAATAATGGAAATTAATAATACGTAGTAATGGGATAGATCTGCAGTTCTGCTAGCTGCAAGTCAGTGTGGCTTTTGGGGTATGTGCCCAGTCTGGACTCCACTGGGGAGCATGCAGAGAAGTGTGTAAGTGTCATGTGTATGTAAGTGAAACCATGCAGGAACTGTCTCTGAAAGGCATGCAGAAAGCTAGGATTGGTTTTTCGGCTTGCTCAGGGATCCAGTGAGCAAACACGTGATGCTCTGCCGCTCCATCAGGTCAGCGAGCTCAGTTTTCCATCTCTGAGGCAAGAAAGAAAAGTCTTGAGAGCTGGGGAAGAAGGGCAGAAGAGTGTGGGCCAGAATGGAGTGGGTCAGTCTTTGGATAACTCAGCAGTGAATGGCTGTGTGGTGTCAAATAAGATACTCTATCAATCACAAGCTGGTGTTTGCTGTTCTGAATCCTTAAGTCTTTTTCTGTTGCCATCATCTCTTAATGTTTGGCATTCTATGGTTCCTGCTTCCAGAAGATGATGGCACCTTTGTGGTCTTTCCATTTGTCCTTAGGCCATCTGTGACCTGCCTGGACCTAATCAGCTCACACCTTTGTGTGTAGCAAAAATAACAACAGAAATAATCTGCTGTCTCTGTTGCTATCTGAAGTGCTGTATACATGCTTCTACAGTAATACAGATCAAAGAGGTTGAGACAGACAACCTGTCCCCAGATCTGTTGTGTATTTTAGATCCACATTATGGGAAACTAATGGGCTCAGTCACCTGCTTGATGAACGTCTCTTTCTTTTCAAAGGATGGATTTGCTCTTCAGTAAAGCTGTGCAAAAACTGGGCAGTACTGCATTGGAGGTTTTGAATTTGGACTGTTTCCAGGCCTGACATCCAGAAACTCATCCCTATGGGCAGTAAAGACAAAGAGGTAAGCTTTTTCAAGTGTCCTGGAAGGAGAGTGCAAGAACCCATCATAGTTGAGTACTTGAGGCTGCTGCCAAATGCGCCAGATTTGTCAAGCCCCAGGGTGCAGGGCTGGCTTGGCTGGCACCAGCTGCTGTGCTCAGTCCCCTGGTTTACTAGAACTGTCTCCTTACATGAAATATGCTGCCTTGCCTGGGTCATGAGGGAGGAGGAAAGCATAATGCCCTATGTCAAGAACACTTATTTTGAAAAGCTCTTGAACTTGCAGTAAATCAGATCTGAGGAAACTTATCTAGCCTTCTAATTAGTGGAACATCGGCTTTTTAGGGTACATTGTTTTGGCTGCAAGCACTCTTGTGACTTGCAGTCGGGAGGTACGTAGTAACTTGTTTGGGCTTTGGGGTTTTTTGGGCTTTTTCAGAGGAGAGAAGAGAGAAAGTAAATTGTGGTGTGGCAAATCAGAAGCAGAACTAAATATGCATGTGTGTTTCATTGCACTCCTGAATTGGCTTACTCTTAATCCTGCGTCTGCACATCCTCCCCAGTGTGGGAGGTCATGTACGCGTAGGACCTGTTGACCCATTAAAACTGAACCTTAGAGGTAGTACCAGGAAGTATTCTAGAGCTAATATAACTAATGCTGTGCTGCTGGCCAGGCAGTTCTCTCTTGGAAATGGGTCACTGAAGCTAAACAAATTTCCCCCATCTGAGGCTCTGACCCATATATAGATTTCAAACCGAGTGAACAAATTATCAAGGTGCTATTTTTGCATTTACTTTGAATTCGAAATGATGACACAGTCTCAGTTCTTAGTCAGTCAGATTTCTAGTAGCAGTGGATTTTTCTTAAAGGGCCTGGGTGAATGACTCAAGGTTGAAAACTGGGACAAACCAGTTTGGGTTTTTTTTCCTGTCAAATAGCATCTGCATCTTTAAACAAATTATATATTTGTTGTTGCTTTTAAAACTAGCTTAGAATGAACGACAGCTGCCTGCTTCTGTTTTCCTGCTTGAATTAGTTTTCCAACCTTGACCTGTGAAATTGGCAAAATTTCTGTTTGGAGCCAAGCGAAGCTGATGTTTAGGAAGGCTCCTTCCTGCTCTTCTTGAAGCTATAGTCCAGCCCTGGAGGCGTCTGGCAAATGATCTTTTTCTATAGGAGCTACTGCCAGTGGCCCTATAGCTTCCTTGCTGAGCAGAGAGAAGGAAAGAGAGATTCTGAAACTTACTGTGCTGAGTTTTCGGTGGAGATAGATGGCCCTAGTAGCTGCACGTGGTGACTGTGTTTACTTGCATTCTGCTCACTAAATCACTTTCCCCTAAGATTTATTCTGACTTGCTGAAAGGTCTGAGCAGCTTTCAACTGTTGCCTATTTTTTTTTTAATGGAAAAGAAAAAAACCAAATTGATTAACTCCTTCCTACCCCTCCCACCTTTCTCTGAGTGTGGAATTTCCCTCCTGCTGTGGCATGTAGCTAAAGGGCAGGATCAACGGCATTGAAGCAGTATCAGGAACATTAGCAGCTTGTGGACTACAAATCACAGGGCTGGAAACTGGAGAAGCTTCCGAGGCTGCTCTTGAAAAGGATATTTATGACTCCATGTTTGGAGTGCCATGTGTCTAGCAGCCTGTTGGCATTACTGTTAAGTATTGAGGGAGATGTTAGGTGAGAAAAGATGACTGTAAGCAAGGTATTGCCAGGCACATGCCTCCTTTCCAAAACCACTGTGCCCATGTGAAGGAAAGATGTTTGGCCTTACTGCTCTGTGTCCTCTCCCCAGGTGCAGAGTGGGCTCTACATCCAGTTGGCGTGAGCACCAAATGAATGCGAGGTTTTGAATAGATGGGAAAGTGTGTGAGACAGCGGAACCTTGCAAGGAGCTAAGCTTAACATAAAGCTCTCCCTCCAGAGCAAGCCTTTTACAAGTCCCTGCACATTCCCTGACAGCTGCCTGCCTGATACGAGCTGCGATGCTGCCGCGAGGGTGGGGAGGGACCGCTGGAGATGAAGTGTCTCTTGGTCCGCTGCAGGGCTGCTTTCCTGCTCCAAGCATGGCTTCACTGTGAGCAAGTATGACTGGGTTAATGGAGTATGTCAGGGGACCCAAGGCAGCATTTGGTGGCAAGCTACTGACTTGTCAAGCCTGGGGAAGTGGTATGTTACAGCTCAGCTTCTCGCACAGAATGAGCCTCTGGCTTAAGACTGTGGTTTTTGTGTTTGTGCATACACATACGCACATTCAGAATATGTATTTTTTGTTTATATGTAATTGGAATGACTTGGATGGCTGATGGCAACACTAGGTTCAGAAATTAGCATTTCTGAAAATGGACAGCCTAGTGATAACACAAGGTGCAGGAGATGAGCAGGGTTTTGACAGTACATGAGCAGAGGATGGTGACTAGGAGAGGACAGCATTGTCTTCAGGCAGGGGCAGATGTCCTTCTGGAAGAAACAGAAGTTAAGGGGCTGGAAGGGCATCGGTAGTGTTAAGTGGGCTCACACATGGCAGTCCCAGCCCTGCAGGTTGATATTGTAACATTTCTTGAAGGGATCTTGATCTGAGCCCTTTGCTTTCTCCTGACTTAGTGAATGAGACATGTCATGGGATGAGGGCATGGTTCATGGGGTTTGGTGGGAAAGGCTGATTCCCGTCTTCTGTTTCTTCTAAGTCCTTTTTGTTGGAGAAAGGTTTCCTTGCACCTCTCTTAACTCTTTCTACCTTTCACTGAGTGACAAAGTAAATGGTACTTTCCTGCTTTGGGAATTTTTCCCCTTCTGATTTGGGGTGTCATTTCCCCTTTCCTTTCTCAAGGCCACTCTGAAAAGTGGCCCAAGGCATCTTGAAATTACAAGATCTGCTAGGTTCAAACCAGCCTGCTGGAGGGTGTGCAGGAGCCCCTGGCTCTAAATCACAAACCCAATGGCTGCAGAGGTCTGTAAGATGCTATTTTGTGCTGGTGGGGACCTAGCTGGACCACTTTCTGCACACATGTCCTTGGTTGTCCCTACAGCTGAGTACTGGTGACATACAGTAGTTCCTTGGTACCCTCTTTGATAGTCTTGCTGATCTTCCTTCGTTGTGAAGTGTCTTCACTTGCCCAGGTAGAAAAAGGTATTGGGTTTGCATCATTTTCCTTCTGTCTCACAGGCTGGATGCAAAGGAAGAAGAATGGTAAACGCAGCATCTTTCCAGGATCCATGGGCTCTTTGAGAGATGATCAGAGGGAGGCCAGATGATCTGCACAACACGCACACCACAGTTTCTCATCTGCAAAGGCAGCATCGGAGCGTTCTCCCCAGCCCCGCGCCACCCAGCTTGCCCGATCGTTTCCGGATGTTTCGCAGCTGCGAGTGGGAGGTCCTGGAGCGATCCCTCAATATCCTTCAGGCCAGTGACTTCTACTGGGGTCCCTTGTCTGTGGGGGAGGCCCATGCCAAGCTCCAGCGGGAGCCTGTAGGCACCTACTTGGTGCGGGACAGCTCTCAGGGGAACTGCTTGTTCAGCCTGAGCGTGCGGATGCCAGCGGGGCCCGTCAGCCTCCGAATCTCTTTCCAGGAGGGCTATTTCCGCCTGAAGAACTGGTTTTCAGACTGTGTGGTCCAGTTGCTGGAGCTGGTGGTGGCAGGGACCCGGAACAACCCCTTGCACTTTGATGAGATGGGGGGAACTCCCCTGGTCTTCTCTGAGCCCCTGTGCCGGAGCCGCCAGACTGTGCCCACACTGCGAGAACTGTGCTGCCGGAGCCTCCCCACTGGTGCCATGACAGGGGACAGAGCAGGGCTGGGGCGCTCCTTGGGGATGTGTCTGAGGGAGGACGTGATCTCACCCCTGGATAGAAGAGGAGGGTCAGAGGGGAGCATTGTCCCTGGCCCCTCTCCATCCTGAGCTGGGAGATGATGCCATGCATGTGGGAGATGAAGGCAAATGCCTGTTATGTGGCTGTGCTGGTGATGTGTGCCACACCAGTGAGGCTGGACTGGCTACTGGGAGAGGAAGGGGTAGGGGCAGGGGGGAGCAGGGCTTGAACCTGCGGGCTATGACAGTTGTTTCCTCATATGTGCACAGTATGTATGACTTTTCCCAGAGATGCCTGGGGTAAAGCTAAACCTGAAGAGCAGAGATTGCCACCATCACCAAGTCCTCATAACTTAAAAGCTTCAGAAGAAGAGTTGCCTGTTATCCCAGGTCAGCGCTGTGTTATTTTTAAGCACCCACAAGTGCTTCTTCAAATCTGCCCTTGTGAAATGGTGAAGCTGAGTCCAGTCCCACAGCAGTACAGCTTGGACATTGGTGGCATGACCCCTGTGCTGACTGGATACCTGTGAAGCTGGGGCAGAGCAAAAGCAATTTCACTCCTTGCGGCAGGAATGTGATACCTGTTACTTCAGAGGCCAGCATTTGCACCAGAGTGAAACCATTGCAGCCATGTACAATATATGCAGCTTCACTGGCTTTTGCATTGCTTTATTTAATTGGATTTTTGTGAGTACAGCGGGGTTATGCTATATACTAAGGGCATGGCATTCCTGCAAAGGTAATCCTGGTCTGGAGAGTTGTATCTGCCCTGGGTGGTTGTGAAGAGATGGGATCCAGCACCTTTTCTTGTGCTCATCTGATAGTGAGCTGCTGCCATCTATCGAACATTAGATGTTTTGGGTTTGCTTCCCAAAAGGCAGAGATTTTTTTATATAAGTCTTCTAAAATTTTAATAAACATGTTTTTGTATTGATTTTTAAAAGTCAGTGAATACATGATGGTATCTTCCTTCCTTTGCAACGTTGGAAACCCCGTTAGTTTAGCACTGAGGCATGGCAGTCAAGCTGAAACAGGACAAGTGAATTTCTTACAAAAACCCAAAAGCAGAGCTGGGAACATTAAACTTAATTCATCTTATAGTGTAATTAATTAAAGAATCTTCCAAACAGAGAATACTTCCGAAAATCTCACCCCTGCATTTTTAGAAAGTATTTTTAGTACCTTAAAATTTGTAGTGAGTGTTTGAAAGAACTGTGAGCAATTCAAGATCCTAGAACAGGGCACAGCATCAATGGGCTTAAACTGGCAAGGATGCAAACAAGTGAGAGGAACAGAGTTGGCTTAAAAAAGGTCATTGTTCGTTTCAGGGATACAGGCAGGTATGGTGTCTTCAAAGTAAGTGACTCAACACAGCTACATGAAAGGAGAAATTCAGATATACTGTACAATTTGAGGCAAATTGTTTTGCATGTTGCCAAGCATCCATAACTGGGCAGGCAGCCTGCTGAGCTCATGCTCACTTTCCCCTTCAGACCTGTATGGGAGAAAATAGCTAAACAGGGGGAGAGATTATACTGAATTTGCTCTTTTGTCTTCAGCTATCTTATCTGAGGAACCAAAGCGTGTGGTCAGCACAAAGAGATACAAGCTGTGATTCATCACAGGAGCCTAACTTAGACACTCTGAATTATTCTCTGGAGGGCTCTGTCACTTTGCTGGTGGTGAGGTGCCTGGCCTCCTGTCTCAGGGCATTGGCTTATGAACCAAGGTAGTTAAATAAGAGCCAAGGAAGTGGCAATCTTCTTCTTGCCACCTCCGCACAGCCTCAGGGAGGCCAGGGGCAGCTCCATGGCCCTGCAGCTGCTGTCTCTCTCAGCCCAGTGCAAAAGCCCAAGCTGGGATTGTTCACTACCACTGCCGTTTGTGTGCCCTGTGGTGGCTGACACATGGCCATAGTGTTGCTTGCTGCCACCATCTCAGTGGCTCTGGGGACCTCTGGGACTGTTCCCTGGCTCTTGGGTG
The DNA here is from genome assembly GCA_013390025.1 of Pitta sordida. Lineage (NCBI taxonomy): Eukaryota > Metazoa > Chordata > Aves > Passeriformes > Pittidae > Pitta > Pitta sordida. The sequence continues at coordinate 449,902 of WEKX01017597.1, read as the reverse complement.
AAGCCCTTGTCGGGGTCAGCCACACAGCTGTCCTCTCTCTCTGCCGGCCAAGAAGGAACGGGAAGGGATCTGCTGCCCCAGGCATCATGCCCATCCCCTTGATCCTTTTCTTCCTTGGGGACATCTTTGCTGATGTGCCTCGGCTGCCTTCCTGCCTTCTTTCAGAAAGCGTGGAGGGGGAAGGGGCAGGCTAATCTCTTCCATGTTTAGAAATGAGCCCAGGAATGATGGTGTTTTCTGGCCATGGTTATACCTCACCGAGGGAAGAGCTTTCTAAGCAGATTGCTCTGACCTGGCTGTGAACTGTGCTCATTTGGACACAAGTGAGCATTTTGGGTTGTATGGCTGGGGGCTGCAGAAGAGCCTTGTTTGCAGCCTGGACTGCTCTTTAGGAAAGGGAGAAGGGAATACTTGGGATTTTAATAAAGTCTACTTTATTTTGTTCTTTTTTTTTTTTTTTAATTGCACAGCAAGCACTTGTCTCAGTCTTACAAGTAAGTCAATTCCATGCAGGGCTGCAGCGAATTGATTTGATATCTGTGGATGAAAAGCAGTGAATTACTGCCAAGCATTGTTATATTGTGGAAGTTTAAAGCACATTATGTGTGAGTCCCGAGGAGAGGTCACTTTACAGATCGGGATTGGTGCAAGAAAGGAAATCAGTTTGGGAAGAACAGGAAAGTGAAAAGTGCATTGGCTGAGTCTCTTTTCTGCTTGGATGCTGGAATAAAAACCTTTTTCTTCAACTCTGGAGAAAAAAAGATGTCCAAAGCAAAACTAAGAATTTACTTGCACAGGTGAGTGCAAACACTATCCTGCTGCTTTCATTAATGAGTGGGAGATGTTCCCTTTAATCACCCTGCTTCTGAACTGGCCCCTCTTCCACTTAGGAGCAGCTCCTGGTGGTCTGTGTCCAAATGTTTCTTTTGGTGGCTCCTAAAGGGACTTAGAAAGAAATTGCAAACTTCCTCACAACCTCTTGAGTGCCATTAGGGGAATAGAAGAAAATTGTTTGCATTTTTATATGTTATGTTATACATTTCTCCAGCTGACTCATTTCATTTTGCTGAGGAAACTTACACAGCCTCACAAATGGTTTTTTTCAACCATTCTTCTTAACAGCAGAAGTTGAAAAGTTTAGTCCTTGTGAGAGGGGCTTCCTCTACCATGCTGTGAAGGGCCTGGATTTTGGCCCCCACATGCCTCAGGCATCCAGCAGGAAACTGCTCTTCGTCTGCTCCCAACTGGCTGGCTGTTAGCCTTCTCTGGGGCCCCAGGGGTTAATTTCCCAAAATCCTTCACTGAAACTTGCTAATAACTTCCATATGTATCCGTGTGTGTGCTCAGGAGGGGCCCCACAGCCAGCAGCTCTTGTAATAATGCTGGATTACCTCTGACATAAGGGTCTGTATGTCATTAGGGATCAGGATTCACTGACAAACATAAGTTTGTGCAAAAGCACTTTAAAATGTATTCACATTTGGGTATCCTCAGTGTTTGGAAATGAGCTTTTCTTAGTTAGTCAAGCTTCAAAATAAACCCTGTGTGTACAGTACACACAGCTGGGTCTCAGTTTTGACCCTTACCCTGCTGTCCCTCTGAAAATGTGTATTTGTATTACGTATTAGTCTTCAAGTGTGCTAAACCCCTTAATTTACAACATACCTTGGTTAGGGAAATGGATTTGTCTGATTGAGTTCATTTTGCACCAATTCCTTACATGTTTGGCATCTGTACAGTTATAATAACTGCACGCAATGGAGATTTCTGCCTGCCCCGGACCAGTCCCTGGTGCAAAGGCTGGGCTACTGAGGGCAGCCTTCAGAGAGAAAGCAGGTGTCAGAGGGAGAGGGAGATGTGGCAGAGCTGCTCTGAAACTCCATATGCCTCCCTGCAGAGCTGCCCGGGTCTCAGCATGCTCCTGCTGCCTTCTGATCTCAGCTGGGGCTGGCAGAGCTGGGGTTTTGATTCAGGCAAAGCAGAGTACTTCCAAATGCTTCCTGTGCAAGGGCTGTCTGGATTGACTAGGACTCTTCATCCAGAAAAGAGGTAGCTGAGGTCTGCGACAGATATGTGAAGCCTAAATGCCATGGAGTAGGTGACCAAGAAAGTGTGTTTTCTTAAAAGCCCAAGGAGGCATCTGATGAAATACTCAAGTGCAAGACCCAAAAGCAGACATTTCTTCCTGTGAGATACAGCTTAAGCTGTGGAAGTCCCTGCGACAGAACCACTGGTGAGTCCAACCTCTCTGTGGGTACAGAAAGGGATTAATTGGGATTTCTGGGGCCCCTCTGGAGGAGGAAAAACTGAGTCAGGAAGTAGGGGAGAAGTGGGATCCAGATGCAGCTTTGAGTTCTGTGCCTTGTTGGGCAGACCTGTGCCATGGTAGGAGTGGGAACAAGCCAGCTGAAGCCCAGCCTGAGGCTCAGTAGCACAGGGTGCTTCCCAGGCCAGCTGAGCCAGTGGCTTGGCAAGGGTCAGCTGCATTGAGCTCTGGTTGTGCTGAGCTCTGGGTGCACACAGAGCTCCTAAAACCTGCACTGAGGCCTCTTGAGACAGAGCGAGGTCTGCACCTGGCAGACCTGTACACCCACCCATACAGAGCGCACTTGCGTGCCCCAGCAGTTTGATGGCAGCCCCAGAGGGGGCAGCCCTCAGGCACTTCTTCCCAGCTTTCACAAGCAGAAAAATTGGGACACCCATCTGATGCCTGGAGGCAAGCATCAGCACAGGCTGAGGATAAAAACATCACCATCATCCAGAAAGAGTGAAAGAGCCTGACTTGTCAGCTGAGGGTATCAGGGGAGGCCAGAATCAGCCCCAGCCTGACTGACCTCATGTCAGAAAGGAGCTGCAGAGCTTTGAAAAGCACAGCACTGGCAGCCTCAAGATCTGCGTTTGATTCATCCAACCCAGAAAAAATGGCAGGCACACATTTTTAAAGATTTTTGGCTCCTGGGCTAACTTCTTTCCCAAGACGCCACCTTTGCCATCAGAGCTCTCGACCCTTGAGCTGGTCCCAATGCCACTGAAATCAAAGATGAGATTATTATTCCCCTCTGAAGACTTTGGATTAGGCCTCCTCATTTTGTCAAGCTGATGTGAGCAAATGTGGGTTTTCCACACTAAACATAATCAAAATAAACCCTGCTCCCACTGGCTTGTGCAACAAATCATGCTGGGGGAATTGCTGGCATTCGGCATGATTAGCCCAAGCGCAGATGCCTTCCAGCTTGTAAACAATAGCCTAAAGGATTGGAGAGGATCACAAACAAAACACTTACAGACAAGACAGCATTTTCAAAAGGGACTTGAAAGCTTATGTCTATTGGGGGTTTGTCTTTTAAAAATAAACCAGAAATAAACAAATTGACAGAGGCGGCTCTGAAGAATCTGAGAGAATGAAAGTGAGGAGACTGGGTATAATACATACTCCAAAATTATATTGGGGAAAACGTAAAGACAGGGTTAATGGGTCCTTTTAACTCCTCAACAAAATGTCCCACATTCTTAGGGATGGATGGACACTGGGAGCTCCGTCTGTGTGGATGAAGCCAGGTGAGATGTGTAAGGGATGCAGGAGAAAACCCTGCTCCAATTCACGGTGGGGGGAGGGGAACCCCTTAAAAAGCAGTGAGAAGAACAAAAGAATCATGCAACTTGTGCTTGTTTTATGGTGGTTCGGTCTGAGAGGGACATTCCCTCCCTGCACTGCAAGGTAGTCACAAATTGCGGTGAATTTCAGAGTGAAAACTTCAAGTCATGTAAACCAGAGTTTTTGCATTGTGATTTTACTCTTTTTTTTTTTTTTTAATCTATAACATTTCTAAGCGTGGGCTGAATTGTTTCTAGTGATGTCTTATTTCTCCTGGCCCTGGCAGAGTGAAGCAGCAGGTGCCCAGCTTCACACTCAAGAGCTCCTGCAAGGGAGCAAGGGGACAAGAAAATTCATAACATTGATGGAGCTGGTCACTTCCTCAGACACCACGGTGAGTGGGAGCTGTGGTGAGAGCTTGCCAGCATCACTGTAGCTGAGATGGTGTTGCAACTAATGCTGAGTCCGGAAAGACGTGTGCGTCTGTCACGCTTTCCCTGGTTCTGGGCGTGACAGGAATGCATTCATACAGCAGATCCCTTTGTTTAAAATCTTCAAGTAGCAGGTATGGGCTGGGTCCTTGCTGCTAGACTTTCAAGGGCATCTAGAGTAGTTTTGGGATTCGTGGAATCTCAAGCATGAATTAATAGAGGTGCAAATCCAGATGTTCTAGGTAGTATCCCGCATCCATGTTGTAAGTACTTCTGTACTGCAGTTGTACACTCTGCTGAACGGGGTTGGTGCGGACTGATGGTTCCATTTATCCTTGGAGTTCTGTGAAGAGCTCTCCAAGGCATTAGCATGGGAGAATGGGGCAGTGGAGAACGGGAGCTGAAGATCTTTTCCTGCTCTTACAGACTGTGCAGGGAATCGTCCAGATACGAAGGCAACTCTAATGTACGTGCTGAAATACCTAAAATAAGCCATGCAAACAAATCAGTCGTATGTTATCCAGATGGGACTGTTCAAATCCAATAATAGGAGTAAAGTGCTCCCGAACTCTGCAGAGAGAGAGATTATAGAAGGATCAGGTATAATTATAGTGCCTTATTATTACCATTCTCATCATTCTTTCTAACAAAGCTTTTCAATAGGATGAAAAAACTTCTTCCAGGAGAACATAATGTGTTTGCTGGCATTTTTTCATTCTTCCCTCCAAGGCTATTCAAGTCAGTCCCTGTAAATGGTGTTAATAAATATCATAATGATCTTGGACTATTATCTCTCAGACAAAACCTTCTCTAACATTTCTTTATGGCCTTGACTACGGCAAGCCGTTCTCCTGAAACACCTCACCATTGCTACCACTAGTGAGAGAACCAGCAAAAATACCCCAATCCTTGCCTTAATACAAGCCCTTCCAAGCAGGGTTAAGAAACACCCTGAAAATATTAGTGGCTGCTTGTCTGTGTACAGCTCCATGTACTCCACCTGGAATATAGGTGGAATCATTCAGCAAATGTTATTTACTTTGGAGAAAGCCGTAGAGCTGGAGATACATATCTGCAAGCTCTTCCCCTCTGCCCAAGTCACGTCTCCTCTGAACACCATCAGTGCTTGTGAGAAAAGCCCAGGATTATCAGAAATAGACTGTGGACAAACTGGGTGTGGGAAATACATATCTTTTTCTGCAGGTTGATCTTGTGGACTGGCACCACTCAGAGAAGGAATAAGGCTGCCTGACATTTTTTCAGCAGTATCCCTTTCCAGGTCACTGCAGATCCCTGGTAGTATTGCTGTCAGAGGATCCTGTCAGAGCAAAGGAGCCACGCTCCTCGTGGAGGCACAGCCCACAGCAGCTCTGAAACCCAGGGCGGACTTCCCACAGAGGGGATTTCTCACAGGAGGGAAGTCCCAGGCAGCACTTCCACTTCTGCACTTCCCCCAGCCTAGGAGCAACTTAGTATGGGGAGAAGCTGTCTGTGAGGGCGTAGATGGTAAAAACTCTACTGACACATCTCGTTCTTAATCTGCAGCATGCCCTGCATTGCCATCCTTCTAGCCCTGATTCAATGAATCTCTTGCACCTCTCAGCTTGGGAAGATGCTTGTGCTTGTATCTAGTGTTGGAGTGCAGGACAGCACCTCTCCCAGCTTTCATGTCTCCATTCCCTGCTCACCTGCAAGTCCTGGGCAAACCAGGAGGAGAGGTGATGTGGTTTGAACAGACACAGCAGGCTTGGAGGGGGACAGGTTAGTTTGTTTCTTGGGTTGGGAGGAAGGGGCGGTTTGCTGAAATGGGTCTTTCTCTTCTCCTCTCCCCTGAGCACCTTGGCAGAGCCTTGCTCTCAGCTCAATGAAAGTAGGGCAGAGTGTAACCACATTTCAAGCTGTCTGCGTTTTTGGATTCTGGGTAATTGTGATCTGTATCAGTTCCTAGAAAAGATTTAAACAACTTATAAACCACAGCTGGGCAGAGATAATAAAGGAAGCAGTTCTGGGGTGGGGAAGGATCTCCCCAGAGTGGATCTCAGCATGGCTACTTGGGCTGGAGGGGGACTCAAAGGGGCTGCCTTAGGAAAACCTCAGCAATATTAGTAGCTAGGTATAAAATGTGGGTATGCGTATACACATACATGCAAATATATATATAAAGAGCAAATGGAGATACAATTAGCTACAGAAGAAGGGGGTCTGAACCCTGCTGTAGTATCTATCTAGTCTCACTTCCATGCACTTGTTCCCTCTGAAGTTATGTCTCCATGTAGACAGCACATGCTTCCTCTTGCAATCCAGGGTTATTTGCAATTCTCATTCTTGTGGGATCCACATCCATCATCATATGGTTATCCAAGGAGAAAAGACCTCTTTAACCAGAGGAGCTCCAGTGGGTTCAGGCTCAGTCCCTAACCTCCAGGCCCACAGAGAGAGTCATAAAACCCCTCCCAGGTCTCCCCATGGCTTATGGCAGCTTTGCCCTGCTCTGAGTGTGCTCAGCTGTGCTCTGTAAGGGTTTGAAAACCAAAACCCAATGGTGACCCTCTTGCATTAGACCAAAACTACAGATCCTTGTCCTGTAGTTCTGTCAGCTAGGAATGTAGATGGCAGGTGGGAAATTGATGGATGGGGAGGGAAGACAGAATGAAATACATTTTGATATTGGCAAAAATCCTAGCAGAGATGTGGTTTTTCCAGGAAATGCACTTGCCAGGATCCTTTATTTAGTTTATATAGCCAGAATAAGGCCTAGTGGCAAAAACATGTTTTTCCATCCTAGGAGGGTGTGCTGTATCAGCTGTATCAGCCTGCATATTCACCACAGTCCACAATAAAAGGAAAGTTGAAGAATCAATAGAAAGGAAAAAACAACATATTCATTTGCCAGCTTGATATTTAGCTACCTAATCCCTTCCCAGCTTTCCCTCCCAGGAGCTGGCAGAGGCCTGGTGTGCATGAGGAAAGCTGTGCCAATCTCAAGTGGGGTGTGACTGCACATGTGTCTGCTGTAGGGATCTGTGCTGGTTCCCAGCATCACTGTAGCTGGGGTGTGCATTCTGCTTTCCAAAGCCCTGAGCTGGAAAGCTGCTGCAGGCCAAAGAAAGGGTCTGTGCTAAATAAAACAGTGGGGAAGACATGAAAAGGAAATAAAAAACAAAACCCAGAAAAAAGCAAGAAGAGGAGCAAGGGAGGCAATGAGGTGGTTTGGGTGCAGGGGAATGCTGAACTCTTGGCTTCTTGAACAAGCTCAGAGGGAAGGAGCTTGGATTTGGAGGCAGTCGTGGAGCAGACCTGGAGGCAGTCAGAAGCTGTTGCCTGCCACGGTGAGGGGAGCTGGGTCTGGCACAGCTGGCTGGCTTGAAGCACAGCTTGCTGAGGCCCAAGCAGTTTTCCAGCACAGATGAGACCAGAAGGGCCATCTGCAGAGGCCATTGCTGGCAGGGATGAGTCCTGTGGCTCCCTTGCAATTGCTGCCATCTTGTCCAACATGATTCTCCCTGTGTCTGCCCTGCACAGCACCCAGCCCCTGCCAAACCTTCCTGCCTCCCACCCTTCACCCCTAACAGAAGGGGTGCACAGCTCTTCACTCATGAGGATTTCAGGGAATTATGTGCACAGGTCAAGCCATGCAGCTGGTGAGGAAGGGGTCAGAGGCTCCTGTTTTAGGAGAGCACTGCTGGTGGCATGCCCTGCTCTTGCCCACCACCCCACACCCAGCACTTTTGCTGCTAATGCGAGAAAGTTTGGGCTGGCCTGGTTGTGGCAGCGCAGGGCTGGTGACACATGCCATGACTGTGGGAGGGCTGTATGCCTGATACTCCTGTGCTTCTGCTCCCACAGGGGTTGGCAAGGCAGGCTGCTCACGACAGCTGCAGGCCCTTGGGGCACAGCAGTGAGGGTGTGGCTGCTCCTGGGGGCACTGATTTGAGCCTGCCCCTGCTGAGGCAACCATGGTGAGGGGCACTCCATTACCAGCACCGTGACTAGTGCAGCATCCCTGGTGAGTGGCATGCAATAGCCTGAGCTTTGCTGGTGGTGGCAAGCATCCAGGCACAGTGCCAGCAGGCCTCTGTACTGAGAAGTGTCATTCATAATAAAACTGTGCTCCTCACTAGTACTGGCAGGAGTTTCCAGAGTGCCCGTGGTGTAGGAGGGATGGCTTGTGAGTTACGGAGACAGACGGTGCCAGGGCTGGAGGCAATGCTGCCGGCAGCTCCCTGTGCTTTGCCCCCCAGCCGGGGGCTGCTGTCCCCAAAGGCGTGGGCAGAAGTGACCCGGCTGCCTCTGCCACCGGCGGCTGCGAGTGAAACCCGCACCGGAGCGGGGGGTGTGGTGCGACAAACCCGGGCTGCTGCGGGGACAGTGACGTCTGGCAGCAGCGAGGAGTGAGGAAGGCAGGAGGCAGCGAGGGTGGATTACACCCACGGCAGTGAGGTTCATGTTCCTTCCCCGCACCCCGTCTTCAGCTGCTCCCGCCTGACGGGGGAACTGCAACTGCAGTATCTGCAGCTTGCTGAGTAAAAGTTCTTCCTCAAGCTGTTGATTACGGTTAATTAGCATTAATTTTTCCTTAAATGGATCCTAGTTGCGCTGGTTTGCTCCGGGGCTGTGGCTGCCGCNGTCAGGTGGATATTCTCCTGGAAGGAAAATCCAAAGCTGCCCCTCCAGGCGAATTCCCACCCGCCTCAGCTTGCCGCACAGGAAGGCCATAAAGGAGACATGTAGGGGACACCATGGGGCTGAGACATGGCCCCGAGAGTGTGTCAGGCCTGTGATAATTTAGTCCCTGGGTATCCTTCCAGCAGGTGAAAAAAGAAAAAGTAGGAGTGGGAGATTTCTAGGACAGACTTGTTTTGCCGGGGAAAGGGAATTAGAGAAGTGCCCTCTCCCCCATGGCAGTGTCAACACCTTTATTTTTCTGTTTTCCCATCAAGTCGGTGATTGTTCTCTTCCCTAAAGCAGTTAAATGGGTAGAAACATAGCGAGGGCTTTGGCGGCTTTTGCTTCGGCATCATCCAGCCCTGCTGAGAGGCACTCGGCACACAGCAGTGGTAAAAACTGGCAGAGGTATGGCCCCGCTTGCGCTGGCTCTGCTATCACTTCTGCTGCCAGACAGAGGGAAACTGCACCTCGGAGTCTGGGGTTAGAGGAGTCAAAGAGATTGTGAATCCTTAGAGGTGTACGTGTTGCCACTGGCTGGCTTTCCAGTGATGGGGGATTGAGCTGGTCTCTGACAAGGCAGCAAATCCAGAGCTGCCGTGCTGAAATACTCTGTGCAATCAGGCTCGTTGAGTTGCTGCAGCACTTCTCTGCGCCAAGTGGTGTTTCTCTTTTGGATGGTTGTGGTGTTAAATGCTTCAGCAATAAAGAGGCTTTGTTGTGGTCTATGCAGCATTGCTTTTGCCTTGGCTAGCAGCAGCCTTTTTATTCAAATTAATACTTTCCCTGGGGTTGATGTGGGGGCATGTGTGGGCCTGTGTGTGTGTGCGCCTTTCCCTGTGGGTGTACGTTGGACACAGCTGTGAACAGGCACTTCTGGTAGGTGCAGCACTTGCCCAAACTCGTTGTTTGCACGTGCCAGAACAATGTGCTTTTCCTCATGGTTGGGAATGCTGGCCACTGTTGCGGGCTTTTAACAGTGCTTGAGTGAAATTAATAGCCATTTTCCAGCTACAAGCAGAAACTGTGGCTTGAACCTAGCCCAATCCTGTATTTAGTCTCAGGAGGTGTCAGCGTTCGCTGCATCAAAGGAAGGACCAAGCCATGCAGATCCTGGCCGGCCAGTGCTGCCATGGGGTTACAGCCGGCCAGGCAGTTACAGTTCCCTCCTCGCTGTGCTGCAGGGACCGGCTCACACACAGCAGTGTACTGTATAATGCATGAGCGAAGGTCATACAATGACCTATTCCTTTGGAGCTCTGTAATTTATTTCCTTTGACACAGGTATCCTGGTTAGTTCCACCTAAATTTTGGGGTGATCAGTTCAGCCCCCCTACAGATGGGTAATAGAAAAACACAACTCTCCAGCTCTTCCTCATCTTCCTCCCATTTATGTCTCCAGGGTTAAAACTCAGTCTAGAATCTCCAGACCAAATTGAATTAGAATTTAACATTCAAAGATTCAGGCTCCCTTTAGGCTCTAAGGAACAGAATGTCATCCTGTCTCGAAGTTAATAGCTGCTGGGTAGTCGTTTCAAAGCCATTTCTTTTCAGTGAGCTCTACCATAGCAAATCCCAGCAGTGAATGCATTTCTGGCCTGGCTGTGCCTTTAATCCCACAGCTGAGTCTTACGTGTGATCTCTGTTGAAATGCTAGATCTTTTTTTAATTCCAGACAGCAATATTTCTAGGACTTGGCATTTCGAGTGGCAACAGGGCTGTTTGTAGGAAGAGAAGGGAGAGGACGGAAGTATGATGTTGACCTGGCAGCCCTACAAACCTACCACACTTAATCCACTTATCACTCTGAATTCCTGAAGCAGATAAATGCTGATAACAGTTAAAACACATCCCTGACAGGAGCAGCATGTTCTGTCCTCTAGAAATACATCAATGCTGGAAATTGCAAAGCTGTGTGCTACCATGAGGATGAGCATGATATAAGAGCCGAGGAAGCCCTTGCTATTCAGCAGTGTTCTTCCACGGTAGGGTAGGGAGCCTTTGCTTCCTTCTCCTTCTCTGCTCCCACTACCTTAAGATGCTGTTCAGGCCTGAGAAATGCTGCCAAGCGCTGTTGTGACCCCAGAGCCCCCCACAGCCACAGCTGCCTGATCTGTGCCTCCATGTCTGAAATACGTACCAAGTGGACCCCAAGTGTCTTGTTACCACTCCTGATTGTCCTTGCTGCTCAGCATTAAGACCTGTGAGGAGCAATTTCCAGCTGAGACCAGCCCCATGAAGCTCACATCAGCATGTCTTGGGGAGAGGAGTTGGTTTTGGCTAATCTGAGCTAAACCTTCCCTGGAGGAGTGCAGCTGCTGCACCAGCCTTGCAGAACCACTTGCTCCTCTCTCCATCTGTCAAGGCTCTCAGCAAGGTATCAGAGCTGTCCCTGGGCTTAGAGGGCCACAGTAGCCACAGCTGCACACTTCCCTCTGTGTCAAGACCCTTCCTCCTGAGGACCTGTCCCAGGCTGAGGAGGAGGAAAAACACTGTAAAACAAAGGTTCTTTGGAGCAAACCTCACTCGTACAAACTCTGCAGGGATAGAACAAGGGACAGTGATGAAACTTGCAGTTTACAGGCTCATCTGGTGCCTCAGGTGTTTTTCCCCGCGGCCATCCCCCACCAGTCTCCACAGCACAGCAGCCGGTGGGAGCCGGCACCCATGAAGTTGCAGCAAAGTGGTTTCTTGTGGACAGTGCAAGTGTCTCACAAAAAGTGCAAAAGGAGGAAGCTGCCAAGAGAGAAGTGAAGACCTCTCAGACATCAGGGGTTTTATGAGTCAGATGCTGCTCAGCTGTTGCATTGCAGATGTCTTAGCTAAAACCAAGCTTTTGTTGATATCAAAGACTCTTGTTGAGTACAAGCAGCAGGAGCCTCCCACAAAAAGAGGGTTTTCTTCTTCAAAGGGCTCTCCTTAGATTTGCCTACAATAGATTACTTAAAGCTTGCCTGCATTGCAAAGCTGATTCAGAGCCAGCATGGTGTGGATCTAAAACATCCCAGCTGTTAGAGAATGAACTTGCTGTCTGGTTGTTCTCACTTTGTGAATATGAGTGTCTTCCTCCAAAGGGACCTAGTGGAGGAGTTGGCTTTGGAGAGACATTTTGTGGAGTCAGGAGTACGGTGGAGCCGTTTCTCTGTACTGACTGCTGATATGGGTACTGGTTTTCTGCATTGAAGGCAAAACAGGTGAACCTACACTTGAGTGTTCAAGTCTCTGTGGGAGGTGACAAAGTTTGCTTTAAATGTCTGATCATTGGGAGACAAAGCTCTGTGTGTTACCGTGCTTACGGTCTAATATTTGGACATCCACTGGTAGGTGTAACACCATCACACAAGTACAGAGAAATTAACCCCACTGTGGGGAGGAGTCTGACCAAAAAGCAGAAGAGCTTGCATCTGCCAGGAACTGCTTGCCAAAAGCAGTGTGTGTACATCCCGCCTGTCCCTTCACAAACAGGAGTGGATCCATGAGCTGCCCGGGTGTGGAAATACCTGACAAACCCTCATCTCTTTTGCCTTTTGGATCTTAGGGTCTGGTTGCTTTCTTACAGCCTTTGACCTCCATCATGGCCTCTAATCTAAAAGTCATCTTCCTCTTTCTTTGGTTGCTTCCGTGTGAAGGTAAACGTTTTTTTTAAATTCCTTTTGTTTACTCTCATGTATTTTCATACTAGAGCATTTCCAGCTGCTGTCTTTTGCTAATTTCCACAGATCCCCTCTAGGAATTTGCACGCTGCTGCTATTTCTGTCTTTTAAGAATTTCAAAGCTGAGAGAGCAAATCCTCAAAAAAGGGGGAACATGGGAGAAGGGTTAGATAACCTAAATAAAATAGTTTGGCTTTTTCCTTGGCATGATCTTGGCAAGCCTATGGCTCCTGGGATACTGCAAGAAGATGGATCTCTCCTCTATTTTGTTGCAGCAGTGCTTAGCCATCTCTTATATAGAAACTATATTCACATGTGTTCTGCTGGGTAGAGATGAAGAGAGGGATGATGAATGATTTTGAAAAATATGGCCCAGAATAAACCACTGAGGTTATCACTACCACAGCATCAGCAGGATTTTCTGTTACCACCTTCCCATAATGTTGTTCCTGGTGTGCACGGGACTGTGTGTTCCCAGAGGATGAGCATGTCCCTGAGGACTGTACTGTATCTTGGTTGCTTTTGCGACCTTTTAGCAACCTTTTTCTAGTAATGTAACCGAAGCTCTTCCTTACTCTTAGGCTGTTGTCCCTGGCTCTGTGTTCTGTAGGGAATTTTCTGTAAGGGATGTTACTTCCCAACAGTCCTTTCTGGGCAGTGGCTCTGCCCTCCCTCCACCGTTGCCCCCTCACGCTTTCCCAGTGCTCAGCAATCAGCAGCGCTCAGTCTGAGTTGCCTTTTCCAATGCCAGCTCCCGCTGTGCAGAGGTGATGCTGCTGTTGTGATGCAGTGTTAGTGCATGATGACAGGATTGCAAGCCTGGCTGTGCTCTGGGACGGCTTTAATACGTTGTTATGAGCCTGTTCATAGATGCAGAACTCCAGGGAATCCCATCAAAAGCATGAATGGAAAAGCCTGCCCATCCCCTACTTTCTACCCTTTTCCCCCTCTTCTATTTTTATGTCTGTGAACGAATCCTTCATTTCGTAAGAGGACTTGTGTGTAAGCTTTTAGTTCCCTTTCTCAGAGAGCCAGTTAGCTGCCAAACAGATCTAGAGACTGCCTGATGTTAAACTCAGATTTGGCTGGGAAGCCAAAGAAATCCTGTACCCCAGGCTGCTTACTAGCCTGTGGTTCACTCGTAGGTTCTTTTATTAAACAGAACAGGGAGCGACCTGTGGTGTGGTTTCAGATCTGTGCTTATTCATCCTCTCTTGTAACTCTTGACATCATTGTCTACTGAATTGCAGTGATAGATCACTTTAAACTGCCCTGTATGTGTTAGGAGGAAGCACATGAAGGGCATGATCTCCCATCTCTCTGCCTAAGATACTGTCACGTATAGATACTTAAGATCTGCAGTCTTCTGCAGATAGTTCCCATATCTGGCACCAAGGCTTGTGCTTTGCTGCCCTTTTACAGCAGAAAAAGTTTGGAGTGATTAAGCTGTGGCTTATTTCTCATGGCCCCAGTGCTGGCCCCTGTATGGAATATGCAATTTCCTTCCTCACTTGTTTTTCAGAAATACACAGTGCCGCTGATAACACCTGCTTGCGTACAACACTTTCTCTGCCACAGAGTCATCACACGGCTGCATGGAGATGCCCAAGCAGCAGCTTATAACTCAGGAATTTCAGGAGATGTCCAGCTGGCATTTGTCTTGGAAAATCACTTTCTATTCACGCACAGTAAATATGGTCTCACACCACTGCAAAATCAGTTCACTTCCCGCTTCATTTCCTGTCTTTCTATGTGCTGGTGTTGTATGGAGGAGCTCACAAGAGAAAAGGGGAAGCCTGTGAATGCAGCAGGCTATCTCAAATCAGACAGCAATTACCTAAGAGATGTGGCAGATCACACAGGGCACGTGCTCTGAATCCCTCAGTTCCTGACAAGGGCCAGCACTATGGGTGTGCTTCGTGGTGTATGGTTATTTTCAGTGTGATCCCGTCTTTGGGACAGCCATCCTCTCCTGACTGAAAGTGATGTTAGGTGACTGCTAACAATTACGTATTACCCTTACAGGGCAAAATGTTCATGTACAACAGAAACCTCCAATCCAGGTTGCACTGGTCAAGGAAGGAATATCCATCCCCTGTAAAGTCACCATACCTTACACGACAAAATACACCAGATTTTCAATCTCCTATTACTGGATTAATTCACTGGGCCAGAAGACATCCATCTATAATGGGTCAAGAGACTTACCCATTCCTCCTGGACAAGAGAATAAGACTGCTACCATAGATTGTGACCACAGATTAATGCCATTTGAAAACACCTTTTCTACTGGCACATACTACTGCAATGTCAAATGGAGTGACATCCAGAAAATGGGAAAGGGAGTGTTTGTCCTTGCTAGAGGTAAGTGAACAATCAGAAAGGAAGGGCGGGATGTTAAAAATTACCTGGATCTAGCTATGAAACATGAAGAACATGAAGATGCAGTTATTTTTATCTGCCCTGCCACAGCCTTCTGGGAGTCAGGACCTCTCCAGGAGCCTGGGCCCTGGGTCAGACAATGCTTTTAGGTGTCATTGTTTAGGAGACAGTGTGGTTTGGCCTTCAGCAGTGTGACAGAGGCAGCTGGTAAGGTCAGCCCTTAGGGTGCTTGCTGTAATGAGATGTACAGGCTCAGCATTCACTGTTAGGGACTCATGAACAGGTTAGGGACTGACCAGCATCCCTCCCCCTTTTCCATGCAATTCAAGGGCTTAGTTGGCCTGTTAGTGAACAGACTGGAAAGCAAGGGAAACCTTGATGCAACATAAGAAGAATGTTAAAAAAAACTGATAAGGATAGGCATGCTGCTGACTGACTGGATTTGCATTACTGAATGCTGGATATGAAGAACTTGTTAGTGTGAATGCAAAGAGCTGTGATGAAATAGCTTTGCTACACTGGTCAGAGGATGCCTACAGTACCCACCTTCCTATTTCGTGTGGCCTGTGTGCTTTCCACCATCTGTCTTTCTGTTCCTATCACAAGACCTTTGCTGGCCTCTACCTACCACCTTTCTTGGCTCTCATAGTTATGTCATCTGCCTCTAATGCACTATATGAAGTGGAACTTGGTAAATGGTGCCACATCCAGCTGGTGACCAGTCACTAGTGGAGTCCCACAGGGATCAGTGCTTGGCCTGACACTGTTTAATATCTTTATTGATGATATGGACAGGGGAATTGAGTCCACCATTAGCAAGTTTGCAGATGATTCCAAGTTGGGAGCAAATGTTGAGCTGCCAGAGGGTAGAAGGGCCCTTCAGAGGGACCTTGATAGGCTAGAGAAATGGGCAGATTCTAATACAGTGATCCTCTGCATAGTCGCGATCCATTATTTGCAGGATCCAATAGTTGTGGGTGATTTTTCAGCGAGCTGTGCGACCTCGGCACATGCACAGAACGTACCATGAACCCATCGGCTCGTGAATATATAATGAGGTTATGAATATATAATTGGTCCCCCCCGCCGTCGCCGCCCACCAGACTTGCAGTACATGCTTCATTCTCACCATTTAGGAGAAAGGGGAGCCGGTCCCATCTCTGTGAAGCTGGGACCGCTGCCGTGCGGCCGGCAGAAAGGGACCAGCACCATGCTGGCAGTTCTGGGCATCACGGCGTGGCTGCGAACTGGGGGATGGCAGGGGATGGTTGCCGCTGCCAAAGCTGACTTCGGAGTGGCTGCGGACAGGAGATTTAAACCCAGGTGGACAGGAGCGGAGCCACTGACTCGGCAGCATGTTTCAGCTGTGCCGGCACTGGCGGAACACGGAGAGCATAGCCTGGCGTGTCCCGATGCCAGTGACGTGGACTCCTGACATCAGAGTGGTGGCACCGAAACTCTCCTCATTGCCCCACATAAAAAGCTCTTTTGTAGGATGTGTGGGGCGGAGGGAGGGTAGGAGAGGGAAGGGGAGAGCTGCGGGCTGGGCAGCAGGCGCAGCGACAAGCAGGGCTGCAGCTCTCCTGGTGCGAGACGCATCTGTGCTCTGGTGCTGCACCGGCTCCCGAGTACGTCCCTGCCCTGCACATCTTAGGAGCCGCTGCAAGAGCTGATCACTTTTCACCCTGAACAGCTGTTGGTCGCCCGCGCTCCTGCAGAGAGCCCCAGCGGGAGACAGACCCTGGCTGCCGCCCGCTCCATCCCAGGGTGGCCGGATCAGTGCTGCCTGCTTGCCCCCACTCTTGCCAGAAAAGCTTTGGTCAGGGCTGTTACATTCCTGGAAAAATAAACCCCAAACAAAGCAGCCCCTTTGAACAACAGGGACTGTCCCAGCCTGTTCAGCTGTCGCTCCCATCACACAGCACCACGGTACCCACCGGCGCTGCCCCGGCCAGCACTGAACTCATTCCCCAAGCCTCCTCCAGAGTCCTGCTCTGGAGAGGCATGCCTCTTTGAACACAAGAGACACACAGCAGCAACCAGAAACCCCGATAAAAACCGCAATAAAAAAAACCAGCAGAGACACGGCAGGGAAAGGACAGTGGCAGAAGGCTATGCTCCCGCTTGGTTTTTCGGGGGGG
>WEKX01017597.1:354139-432876 GCA_013390025.1 Pitta sordida | reverse complement strand
AAACTCAATATGGGCCAGCAGCGTGCCCAGGGGGCTAAGAAGGCCAATGGTATCCTGGCCTGTGTCAGGAACAGTGTGGCCAGTCGGATTAGGGAAGTTATCCTTCCCCTGTACTCGGCACTGGTCAGACCACATCTTGAGTGCTGTGTCCAGTTCTGGTCTCCCCAGTTTAAGAAGGATGTTGAGCTGCTTGAGAGGGTCCAGAGAAGGGCAACAAGGATGGTGAAAGGACTGGAGGACAAACCCTATGGGGAGTGACTGCAGGAACTAGGGTTGTTCAGCCTGGAGAAGAGGAGACTCAGAGGTGACCTCATTGCTGTTTACAACTACTTGAAGGGAGGTTGCAGTCAGGTGGGTGTAAATCTCTTCTCTCAGGCTGACAACACCAGAGCAAGAGGACATGGCCTCAAGCTGCTCCAGGGGAGGTTTAGACTGAATGTTAGGAAGAGTTTTTTCACAGAGAGAGTGATCCTTCAGTGGAATGGTCTGCCCAGGGAGGTGGTGGAGTCGCCATCCCTGGAGGTGTTTAAGAGAAGACTGGATGAGGAGCTCAGTGACATGGTCTAGATAGTGGGAGGCTCAGATGGACAGAGCGTGGTGCCCATGGCTCCGGGGTTGGGGGAGTGATCCCTGTGTGGCAGTCACTTGGGAGTTGGATTAGATGATCCTATGGGTCCCTTCCAACTCAGAATAACCTGTGAACTGCTTATATCCTGCCTCTTCTGTGTGATTCTGCAGCTGCACCCAGCTCTATGTTCAGAGTAGGTTTTGAACGGTGTGAGCATCTCTGCCACCACACTCTGCACTCCTGTATTTTAGTTCTCTCAAGGCTTCTTCTGGGGTTAAAACATACAGCAGGATTGTAACTTCCACTCACACTGAACCTTTTGCCTTCTTTCTTATAGGTACAGGGTACATAGATTCCTCTTATGAGTGGGAAATCCTCATTACCCTTACTGTTCTTCTTGCTGTGTTGAGCAACATCGCAACAGGTCTGCTTCTGTGGAAAAGAAAGGCAAGTTATAACCAAATAAAAAACAATACCCGACATAACCCATTCTAGGAGTAAATTCCACTTACTTCTAGCTTTGCTGGATTGGAAGTCCCCATCCTGAGATTTTCCATGCTGGGTGTCTGCCTTGTTTTACCTTCTTAAGTTCAGTTTTCTGAGAAAAAAAGATTACAGGAAAGATGAGTCAATGATTTGTCCATTTAAGAAATTCTGGTAATCCTTTTGGCTCCAACATGCTCTGCTTTAGAGAAAGGATTCGACCCAGGACAAGAAGTCATACTAGCAGTGTGCTGGCCCTGAGAACCTTCAAGAAGATGTAAGGTTGTGATGGGTTTTTTGAAAATTGCAGTTTGTGCATACTCAGTTGTGTCTCTTGTCAATTTAGCAGTTCAGTTGTCTAATACCCCTGTGAATGGGCTTTATCTGCCAGTCAGACAGGTAGTGTCTTGTGCAGCCAAGCAAATCTGTTGCAACTCTGATGGCAGGAGGGGAGGGCAGGACTTTCCCCATTTCTAATCCGTTTTCAAGACGGAGGTTACTCTGGTTGAGAGAGACTGCAAGCTGCATTCCTGAGCTTGAGCACCATAGAAGAAAAAAATCTGCAGTGTGGCGGGGCTGGGGACCAGAGCCTTGGGTATGTGTTTGGTAGACAAAACATTAAGAGACAGAGTGAGAGGGAAAGGTCAGGACTTCCTGACGGGATCCCAAGGAAGCCTGTGTGGAAATTACAACTAACTGGGAAAAAAAAAGAGAGGGACACGGGCTTGAGGAGCAACAAGATTTAGATGACTCTGCTTTGAGCAGAAGGGGATTGGACTAGACAATCTCCAGAGGCACCTTGCAACAGCAGTGATTCTGTGAGGCTGGAAGAATGAACCTCAGAAGGGAAACTGGGACTGGAATCTCTACCAAGGAAGCACTGTTTCTTGGAGAAGGGTGTTAAGACTGGACTGACAGGACCCCCTTGGCAGAGCAGAATAATGGCACAGGTTGGAACCAGCTGGGTAAGGAAGTGGAAGCTGGGATGAGTAGCTGAGGGCAAGAAACTGGGAGTGGGGAAGAAGTGATTTAGAGAGCAGGAGAAGAAAAGCCAAAAGCAGGGCAGGGCGAAAGATCTGGATGAGACAGGAGCCCTGAAGAAAAACCTCTGGAGTCATGATACTGGAATCCCCAGTGTTTGGGAAAAACTTACTGCTCCTAGTACTGTCTGACTCAGGTGTTCAAATTGCATCCTCTGCGTTCTTCCAAAGCTCTCAAGGATGGCTTAAAAATATCTGATGTCTTTTAGAATGGAATTTGAAGATTGTTGTTTTCCAGGTATAGTATGCCACATATTTATTCCTTCAAACTGCTCTCTGCCACCACAACAGCAGGCTCTCTGCATACATTTTTATGTGGAGGCCGTGCTGCTTGTACAGTTCTTCGACTCCAAGGAGCATCAGGCTTCAGCACACAGAGTCAGAGATCACGAGGTTGAAAGCAGAATGGCAGCAGTTGGCAGACCTGCTAATCTCATGAGACTTGCCTTGCAGGCAGTCTGATACAGAGGAAGGAATCTAAGAGGCAGGGTGAGTTGACTGGAGACAGGCCCCTATCTCTCTTTGCCTAGACAGCATCTCCATGGGGATGAGGAGGGGAGGGCAGTGTCACAACTTGCCAGTGGGCATCTCTAGGTTTTGAGGTGGGCCAGCAAGTCTTAGACTTATGGGCTCTCCTTGGAGCCTGAAGAGATTGTGCAGTCATTTCATTTGCCCTCCTGTGGAACACGGCCCATATTTCTCACCACAGCTTGCTCAGACCTGCTGGTTTAAAAATGTTTATCTTTAAGAAAAGCTATTTAGCATCCTCCTTAGTTACTAATGGACTGGAAAGCAGTTCATCGTTTCCATGTGATGTGAATATAATCATCCCACTTCTTTCTGAATTAGAACAGAGATACTTAGCAAACCTGCCTTTTCTGCCTCCTCTCCTCCTTACTGAGCAGGGCTAACCCTTCTCTGTGCGTGAATGGAACACATTCAAGGAGAACTCATCTGATGCAAGAGGCATTTCAGAGGAAGGGAAGACCTTCTTCCTTCAACCCCATGCTGGACTTGCACGTTAGTGTATTACTGACTATATTTCATCATTAATGATTGTCTGGTCCTCTTATTTATACTCTGTGTATTAGCAAAAGCTTCCCAGCCAAGTCCTGACAAAAGACAGTGCATTTTGCCTCTCTGAAATTCCCGCTGTGCACTATGAACAGGGCCCTGCTTTACTCCCTGTCCTACAGGATTGTGCTGTAAAATACTTACCCACTTTGCCCAGCAAAGTTTCAGTGGTGAAAGTGCTTTATATGTACATACAGAGCACAGTTTTCATTTCTACTGCTCCACTAACTCACCAGACTCCTACATTTTACGCAGTGGTGAGGAAAGTGACCACTTGTGTTGTGCAGACACTGCCAGCAGTCTTTGCTGTGGAAGCATTCAGAAGGTGTGCAAGCATCTGGCTTTGGTATGACACTGGAGTTAATTTCAGCTTTGGAGAGATCATGTTTTCTCCAAATGTGTCATTTGGTGTCTTGTCCCGAGCAGGTGTTGTGTCCTAGAAGGAAGCCGCTAAATATCCTGAGACAGAATGTGAAAACACAGCTCCCTTCAGCCAGCCCACCACCACCACTACCACCACCACCACCTCCGGTCTATGATGTGAGTACCAAAAACATCCTTCATCCCTTCTGTCTGCATCATAGTACTACCTTTCCTGTCCCTACCATGGTCCAGACAATGTCAAACATGACCGGTACCTCTGTACCAGCCTGGTACTGGTGACCTTGCCCTGCTTAGCTTCTCTCAAGACTGTGTGTATTGTGTGTCTCCATCCTGGTCCCAGTCATGGCCTTCCCAGTGCCCGAGCCTTGCCCCTTCCCTCTGCCAGCAGCACAAAGCAGCAAGTGTGGGGCCAGGGAGGGGGACTGGTGGAAGAGGTAGAAGGCTGTCCAGAAGTAAGGGAGGAACAGGGCATCTCAGCTACTTCATACTGCAGACTGTCTCAAGGACATGTCCATCCCTGCTGGAGAATGACGGCTCAGGAAAGGGGCAGAGAGATATGCTCCCCTAAACAACCCCAGCTGTTTAGAGTTCCTGCTGTGGTACCTTCTCAGGTGTCGGTGTCACAGACCACTGACAGACCGTGTCAGAGACCACAGTGCTGAGCAGGCTGACTAGCTAGAAGGAGGGAAAGGGTGGGAAGAATGTAAAGGGAGTATCTTTTTTGAAGTATTTCTCTTTTTGTTGCATAGGATCTAATTTTCCGTTTCCCAAATGGAAAATGTTCCCACTCCTCAAGCCCAGTAGCTGCAGCATCATAGGTAATAGAATTGAAGTGGTTCTCTTGAAATGCCAGGCCTAGACTTCAGCTGCCTCAAGTAACCATGACTCCTAATCCCATTTACAACCTGTCCAGCTCCATTTAAAATGGGTTCCTTTTCTCCTGTTACTCTAATGGGAGCGCTGCTCCACTAAGTAGGGAGGGGTTTGGTTTTTTCCTTGTGATCCGTGGGACCAACAAGGAGTAGTAAAATGAAAGTGGGTAGAGGTGGATGTTGCTGAACATTAGGAAACCTTTCTGTGTAAGGGCTGTAAGTCGGTAAGTCTCTCCAAGGAAAACCAGTAAGCTCTGCTGCATTAATCATTTAAACTAAACAAAGTGAAGCTCTGGAGAATGTACTACAGAGATGAGCAAAGCTCTGCCAAGGAGGCAGGAGACATGATCAGGGGCAGATACGAACAAGAGCATGGGCCTGCCCCTTCCCATTCTCACTCTGTGAGGGGTGGGGGGCACCATTTGGAGCCCCTTTAATCTTTGGAGTAGTTGTTTAAAAGAGAGCACTATGTATTGTATGTGATACATTTATTCTGGGCAAAAGGCAATGCTTTGGGTAAAGGAAGTTGCAGGTCATAAACCTTTCCATTTGTATCAAGTAATTTCTTTTTAATTCGGTCTTATAAAAATCCGAATGGGTAGTTTCCTGCTGAAGTGGATGATTTCTGCAAAGAGACAAAAAAAAAATCAAATCCATTTCTCGCTCAGTCAGCCTCGTCATGCATCCTTAGCTCCATCTTAATTACATGTTTCATCATGTTGTTCTGTTCAGGCTCCACTAAGGCTAATATAGCAAGCCAGCAGAGCCAGCCTTAGGCACAGGCAATCCCAGGAGCTGCCCTATAGACCTGGCCCAGCCAGCCTTGCCCTGGAGGCTGTTAGCCACACACCAGCTGTGCAGGGCTCCTGGCCAGCCTGGTGTGCAGGGCAGGTGCCCTGACCCGCTTTGGCAGGGCCGCAACCAGCCTGAGACCATCTCCTGTGTGCTGGGGGATACGAGCCCACACACTGGAGGTTTCTCTATTGTGGAGCAGCTGCTGCGGAAGGAACTCGTTCAGGCATGAAGCAGCAACTCCCATGGCACATGGTGAGAGCACGGCTGTGAGGAGAGAAGCAGCGAGCATGGCCCTGTGAGGTTTAATGGGGGAGAGAGGGTGAGAGCCCTGGGATGGAAACCTGGGTTAGGTGGGCCCTCAGGTCAGGTGAGAGGAACAGAAAGTCGACAAACCTGATTTTCTTTGAAAGATGACTCTGAAGCTCCACTGCTGAATCCTTTTGGAACTCTGCATAGTGTAAACCGGCCCTACAAACTGTGTTTGAAATTAGGTGTGTTGTGAAAATCCATTGGCATTAAACTGGGTGTTCAACTCAGCTCTTAATTCATGGAGAGCAAAGAAATCTGGTCAGCATTGGGGTAAGGAAAAAGGAAAGACAAGTGACACATAACTCCCAGTGATAAGATAAAGAAGGAGGGCAGAGATTAGGGGACAGAACAGGAGGCTGTGCTATCTGTGGGGGAAAGCAAGAGGCTGAATTCTGGAAAAAAGTCAGGTCAAGGAACCACAGTGTCCTTGCAGACCTGGAGCTGGGAGCAGGAGCAAGAGGAGGCAGCACTGGACATCAAAGTAAGGTCTTGGAACTTGCTAGTGCAGCTCATTAAATGCTCTGTGTTATTGTACATGGGAGTAAGGTTCATCCCTGGAGTGGGAAGGATCCTAGCACTGCTTCTACAAAGCAATCCCGCTAAACACCCCTGAGAGCAAATGCCTTCCCCAGTGGCTCTTCCAGGTGCCACCATTTACCTCGTGGTCCCTGGGGGTGGGTGTATGCAGTGAAAAACATACAAGCTGGCAAAAAGCCCTGGTAATGAGAGGGCAGCTAGGAACCCCCTTTGTTCCCTCTATACTGCCAGGTGTTCCCTGGCCTCTCTGCCATCCTGCAGCCCTGGAGCTCACTGCACTGCAACCTCACTGCCCAAATCCAAACCTGTATACCCTCTGATTTCCAGCTTAGCTGCCTAGTTAACAAGCAGCTTGGAAATAACATTTTGAGGGACTTGCTTCTTCTGCTTTACGCTTCAAACAGGCTTTTTTGAACAGCCAACAGAACTACTGTGGTGCAAGTGCAGTAGGGTTCCAGAGCACAGGAGCTTTTCCAGGTGTGAGGGAGACAAGAGTCTGCTTGGAGGTAGGAAGGCAGCTGTCAGCAGGGAGGAGAGTAGCCTGTGCCTCCACTGTGACAGTAGCAGGTGGTCAGTGACCAAGTACAAGTAATTAACTTGCAAATAGGAGTTGGAGACACCAACTTTCCAACTGGCTAGCAAAAGACCAGCATTGTCAACAGCCTTCGTGGGAAGAAGGCTTGTGGAGGCAGGGAATCTAAACATCAAAAGGATCCATTTTGCTTGCAAGTGGCTTCAGACTGGAGCAGTGAAAGAGGCTGCCTGTCCTACCAAGGGGACACAGAGCCAGGCTCCTGGAAGCAGAGCATGCAGGACAAAGTCCTCACTGGAAGCATCATAAAGAGAATTGAAAATGAGGATGAGGAATTTGGATTTTCTGTGTGCACATGAGAACAGTGGAAATGTCTGTGTAGGCAAGCGGGGTTTGGGGAGTAGGAAGTAGACAGGTGAAATAATTTTCACTGTTCCGAGAGAAGGAGTGGGAATGGGAGAGACATGTGGTGCTCGATTCACTGTGGCCCCCTCATGTCTGAGTGCCTCTTTATTCCAAGGCCCACTCCCAAATGCTGCTCCGCTGTCATCCGGTCCTGCTCAAACCACTGTTCTGCTGACCATGATCCTGAAAGATGCCGAGTGTTTGCAACAGCGGATGAAATGATGAGGGTTCAGGTGATTGGCAGCCCCTGAATCGAGCCTCTATGTTTTGTTCATCCTCCTCACTGCGTTTCAGGGCGCCTTGCTCCCTTTGCAGTCTCTCCACTAATACCATCTGCCCCTCTTGCAGCCGGAGCTCCTCCCATCTTCCTGTTGCCAGAGAAACAGCCACCTTGGCAACCTGCTGTCATCCTTGAAAAACACATGGAAAAGTCCTCCTGATTGTTATGTTTGATCCTTTAGGCAGATCTGGAATATCACTCAAACTGACATGTATCTCCTGTGACACCATTACCTGGGGGACAGCGGGTGCATGTTCATGTAGGGCGCCTGTGCGTTTCTGTGTGTAGCCGTGTGGGACCATGGGTATGTTTGAGGGCCTGGGAGCATATGGATTTTTTTTATTATTCTTTTCTCACTCTAAAAAGAAAGGAGAAATCTGGCTTAGGAAAAAAGCCCCAGACAATAAACAGAAATTGTGTCTGATGGAACGGTGGGTTTCCCACACAGCCCCTGTACTTCAGGACCCCGAGCCTCTCCCCTTTTCTTACCTTTGTGTGTCCAGAATTACCATGAACAAGAGCTGGTGGGTGTCAGGCATCTAAACAGTCTTTACCTGTGTTCCCATGGTGCACAACATCACTCCATGTGGCAGAGGGGTCTTTATTCTGCATACTGGGACAATTTGGAGCAGAGGTAGGCAGGGGCATTGGCATTCTTCTCCACTGCCTTACACAGGGTAGGTAACATCAAAGCCTATCTCTGTGAGCCTGATAAAAAGATCACGATGCAGCTGCAGTGTAGAGATTTCAGGGGAAAAGCATTTTCTGTTTGCCCACGCTCAGGTCAGAAACATCAAAATTTTGGAAATGGCAGAGGTTTCTAAAAAGTGTCAGGCACGAGATAGGGAACAACCCAGTGGACAATTAGTTGTTTTAAACCTAAATCATTTATTTGACCCCTACTTTCTTCTCTTTTCCCAGAGCCTAGATGTGCAGCAAGTTGATATCTATTCTACCCTCGAGGACAACACAAACAACCCTTCTCCAGGGAAGGTAAGGGCCAGTTCCCATATGCAGTGGGCACACGGGGAAAGAAACCTCACAGAATCACCATGACTTAGCAGGCACTAAGTGTATCTTCAGTCCCACCAAAAGAGGAAAACGGGATACGGCTGCACACACCAGCTGGGCTGCACATGTAGCCTATCCTCCCTCTCCAGCAGAACCCTTGCTCCCAAAGGTCTGCCAGTTTTGGCACTCACAGTTTTGTGCAGATGCATTGCTGTATGACATATGCTGAAAGGCATTGAGGGGTTTGGCATCACTGCTCCCTCTGAAAAGGATGGACGTTCATGGAGAGTTGGGCAGATGCTGGTCCCTGCTATTGCCTTTTCCAGATTATTTAGGCAGTTGAGAAGTCCTGTGAGGTAGATGGATCTGTGCACCAGCAGCAGACCCTGGACACAGCTTTCCACTCACCAGCATTAGGCACCTGAGAGCCATTTCATGGTAGCAGAAGCTAAGATGGTCTGAGCAGAGGCTGGGCTGATACAATTTGTGTCAGCTCAGGGGCTCAGGAAAAGACAATATGTATTTGTTTTGGGCTTAGATCTTTTTGTAAGGCTGAGAGTTATGAGTTAGAGACAGAGAACGAAATCCACTCATAATGAAAATGGATACAATAGGAATATGCAGTTGTGGAAGCCACATGAAGCAGACCAGGAGGCCACACAGCCTTCTCCTCTGACTTTGGCAGGCATCAGCTGTCTCATATGGACAAAACTTGCATCAAGCACCCCAGGGAACATTTCCTTCCTGTCCTCAGAACTTCATTTTTCTTTTTTTCTCCAGATTTCTTATCTGCTTAAAAAATACAGTATATTATCTTCTAATGTTAGGAAATGTTCCTGAAAAATGTGTCCTGCAAAATGCTTCCTTCCACTGATGTCCTGTTGGGGAGAATTCCCCTGGTTGCACCATCCCTCTGTTTCATGAACAACAGTATTTTTCAGTGTCTGAGGCATTTTCACAGCTCCCACCTTTTAGGAAAAGGTGGTGTAAAATCAAGTGGCTTCTTCTGTGTCAGAGCTACTTGTCACGTACTCTGATCCCTCAGCTTCCTGCAGTTACTGCTGTGGCACCACCATGGTTGGTGGTGGCAAAAGCAGTGCTAAGTCCTTGATTATTGAGGGGAAGGAAGGATTGTTCTACACAGGCTTGTCATATATGATGCACTGGAAAAGAAGCATCCTTGAGTTTGTGTTCTTGTTGCATTTTGAATTAGTTGGATAGGGTCCCTCTTCCTGATCCTATTTATTCTTCTGTAGACCTTTACCAGCTGCCCCCTTCGAAATGATTACGTCTAGATGGGAAGATGCAGTATGTCTGGGGCTTTTTTCTATCAGGAAGCTGTCTGGGCTGTGCTGAGTTGCTTGTGTGCGGCCCACACCACTCAGCTGCTGCTTGGAGGGGCAGAGGGTCTGTAAAACAGAGCAGCAGCGAAGCAACAAAGCAAGAGCAAAGGAGCATCTGTGAGTGAGTGGGTCTGGCACCCGTAGTCTCATCCAGGGTGGGGTAAAGGTCAAAGCAGAGATGGAAAAAAGGAGAAGAAAGCAAAGAGAAGGCATAAGATGAGCTTTCACACTGAGAGCAGACACTGCCAAGTGTCCTCAGTTCTTGTGCTGGTCTGAAGGAAGGGAACTGCTGTGGTAGGGCCCCATGATCTCAGCACAGGAGAATTTGACTGCACTTTCCACTATGATTGCAAGCACTTTGATCAGCTTCTCTCAGTCATCCTGGGCTGTGTCTGCCTGGGACACTTGTCCTTCAGCTGGTTTTGCTAGAATATAACAGGGTGTTTTCCCTAGGAGTGAGATCTGTAGGTCACTGGCTTTGGCCTGTGAGTGGGGACTGGGATTGCTGAACAGCGGCTGACTCTGCTGCAGAGGGTCCAGCCCTTGCTGTGGGATGCTGCGCATAGAGGAGGAGCTGTAAAGGGAAGCAGAGCAGAGAGCCCGTGAAATAAGAGCATTTGCAAGGACCATAGGCCAGTTTGGGTAGCGAGGGGTTAATCCCTCATGCTTTGGAGGTGCCTCCACTCAGCACTTTTGTAGGGTTTCCCTTTGGTGATGGCAACAGAGAAAATACTAGTGTAGGTAGGGCTGAGTTCAGCCGGTGGCATTTCAGCTACTTGCTCTGTAACCTTGCTTACAGCAGGGCTCTGCCACACAGCGCTTAAAATATCACTCTGTCAGCGCCTTGTCTACACAAGGAACGGTCGTGAGGAATAGACTCAACTGTTGAAGAAACAGGATTGAGGAGGTCAGGGAATTCCTCCTTCACAGAATCCAAAGTGATTTATTTTTTTACTGAGTCCAATTTTCCTTCCCCTCTCTGTCTGACAGTTTTTTTGGGGAAGAGTGACTAGTAAAGGAGGCATCTTTATCCCTTGGGCTGGATTAGTCACGTTCGTCTCTGGCGGAGCAACATTTCTCACTGTAGTGGTTTCTGTTTCAGTGGATCACTTATAGCCATTCCTGACAGAACAAGCGTCAGCGTCTGCTTATTAAGAATTAATTCATCATCTTTTGAATAATTTTCGTCCATTTCTTTTTTCTCCTTTTCATCATTCTGCAGACACCTAAGAAGAAAGTGACTCTAGAAGAATCCTCTGATACTTTGTATGAAAATGTCTAACTGGGAAAGATATCTGACCCTGTGTGGACCAGACATCTTTCTGTATGGCAGAGCTACTCTTATATCCCAGATGAGATGCAGATACATGCAGAGATCCACACTGGTTTCAGAGCACAACCACGAGGGACTTCCGAACTCCTGGCTCCTTCTAAACTGCCCTTCATTACCAACAGAATGTATCTGTTAAAATCGCTCGGGGCTCAGTCTGCACTGATGCAGCAAAGGTATTTTGCAGCGGAGTTGTTTGATGCAAGAGAAAAGCTGCTTTTTTCAAGCACTTGTCTTGAGAATGGGCGATCTGTGAAAATTTCTCTCAGCTGCCCCAGCTGAAATACTTAACTCTCGATGCTCTGCAAATGATACGACAATCCAGAGACCTCCCTGCTTGCTGGCTTCATGTTCTGATCCTGACCTGCAGCAGTCCATCTGATCCTGTGCTTGTGGCTTTCCCAACAGTGGCCGTCAGGCCTTCATGCATAGTTTAACCAGATCCAAGCATCTACCTGCCCATTTTTCCTATTCGAGGAACCCCACAGTGAAACATGCTTTCTCACAGTCTGCTAATCTCATCAAGTAGTCACAAATGCCTGCTGTGACCATACTCAGGCGACTCAAATCAGTGCCTCCGAGTAAGTACTTCCCCTTCAGCAAGATCAGCTGTATATGGTGAGGACTGGATGCACTGACAGAGATAAGGGTGGAGAAAAGGAAAACAGAGAAAATATCCCTGCCTGACAACGTCTCAGTAACAGCACCCCACCAAAAAAGAGGAACAAGGAGGTGGGAACCTGAGGAAACTCCCTTGCTGGGACTACGTAAACCAGGCAGGTCTGGGGTTCCAGCCTAGAGAAGTTGAAGGCAAGCTCCCCGTTTTTCTGTTCTTCTTGGCAATGGGCATTGTTATCACTTGGGATTTCAAGCCATGGTACCTCTGCCCCAGCAAACCCAATAGGTTTGCCTTTGTTTCCGCTGTCTGGTGTACAAGGGTGTAAGGCTCCTTTAGCCCGTCCCCATACGTTATTTGGCACCAGAGACCAGTTTTGAAATTACTGGAGGAAGGCCCTTGGAATGAATTTTCTATCCAAGTCCTTCTCTCCCCTGTCAGCTGGAACTTGCCTTCCATTTGTGCTGATGCATATTCTAGTTGTGATAGGGAAGAGGTTACATTAAATATCCATGTAACACGATCAAAACAGTGGATCAAAAAGCTGAGGCTGTTTTATCTCAGAT
Organism: Pitta sordida; assembly: GCA_013390025.1. Classification (NCBI taxonomy): domain Eukaryota; kingdom Metazoa; phylum Chordata; class Aves; order Passeriformes; family Pittidae; genus Pitta; species Pitta sordida. Next base: position 420,731 of record WEKX01017597.1, on the reverse strand, counting down.
TAAAAAACAACAAAATAACAACCAAACAAACCAACACAAAATAAGAATATGCAGCATAACTTGAGAGGGATTGTAGAAACCTCTTTAAAGAAGAAGATCAAATTAAAATTGAGCTCCAGGGTCATAGGACCCTCTCTAGTTGAAGATAATGTTGCTATGTATCAGAGATGGAGGCTGTGGAAAATGTCTCCGGGGCCTCCAACCTTCCTATACTATGTTTAAAGAGATAATCCGCTTATTGCTTTGCTCTTTTTATTAGAAGAGATTTCAAACATGCAATTTGGACTTTCTTTAACCACAGGAAAATGCTTTTTCTCTTCCCAGTGCTGAGGAATTCATTTCAGAAGGAGCAATGAGCAGACAGTGTGGCTTATTAGATCTGTTTATCATCTATTAAGTGATTGTGACAATTATAAATAAAAAAAAATTTAAGTAAAAAGTTTTAGATTTTACTAATATGATCAAAAATTTGTGTTCACAGAAGAATTTACAGAGGATTGTACAGGTATAACAATTCCTTTCCCTAACAGATTTGAAGAAATAATGAGATGAATTATAAATATGTTGCAGTATGGCAATAAAATATTCAGCAGAAGCTGGTGGATTAGATGAAAAGTAAAAACTTTCAAAATAATGATGCTTGGGTTTTGTGTTTTGTTTTTTTACTTTTATAAATGCTAAAATACTGAGTGCTTCTGGAAATTTCCTAGCAAGGATCTTGCTTTGCAGTGAGTTGATTTGTCTTATCCTTCTGTTACCTTTTTAAATACCGTGTTTCTTACATTTATGCCTGAGCAATTCCATATATTAAACAACTGAGGCTGTTTAAAATGAAACATGAGAGAAAGCACAGTACTTGGAATGGAAAATGCAATTCTAGAACAGTCAGTGCTAAAGGACTGGAAGAATCACACCAGGTTCTGATCGATTAAGTGAAAAAGTAAAAATTTCCAAGAACCACTGGCAAGTGTGGGGATTTGGGCTGTGTGCCAAAGCTCGTCAGTGTCTGGGCGAGAGGGGGGCATGGGGGAGGGCTGAGTCGCTGTGCTGCTTTCAATGGCTCCTGGGCTGGCCCTGCAAGGAAAGGTAAAAAGCTGCTGCATGAGAAAAAGGAAGTTTAAACCTGTGTAGCCACAATTTAAAATCACTTTTTTAGCATCATGCGCCATGGGCAGCACGGCAGCAGCAGAGTATGTGAGAGAAAAAAGGCAAAAAGCAGAAGGCTATGAGAGCAGGGATGTTTTTAAACAGTACAGTTTTCCAAGGAGGTATGAGGAAATGCCTGCAGGCACAGGTAGGAGAAACTAGAAAATATAATTTATATAATATTGGTACAGCTACTTTGTGGCAAGGATTTGTTCAGAGAAAAGGCAGTCATTTGGTCTTTTTGTCATCATTTGGTCTTTTTGTCTTACCTGGCTCTATAGCCCATAAGAATAGGAGCAGTATTCTGTATTATATCATGAGTATTATGTATTAGCAAGAGGAAATCAATTACTTTTAAAGTGTTGAGCAATTGGGGGAAAAAAAATAAAGGAAATTAAGGGTTGGCTCCTCCAGCTCCAAAAAGGTGAGAAGTGGTGACTGGCTTGTTGTGTTCACTCTATACAGATTGCTTTAAGCTAAATTCTGAGGATGGATTCCTCTTAAAAACTGTGTCCCTAAGGGCCTCAGCTCCACTTGCTTCGCCCAGCATGGTGCTGTTAGGCAGAAGCAGGGTCTCTTGTTACAGTGGTATAATCTTTGGTTCCCAGGTGTTGAATTAGCTTTTTCTATTGACAGGGTTTTAGAAAAGTGGAGGCCCATTATCAAAGTGAGCAGTGGTGCAAGGTGGAAATGCACTGCTTGCCTTCTTCCAAAGGAGGTGCCATGTTGGCACTAGGATTCTTTGTTCTCTTCACCAGGCATGAGCCTTTGGTACCAGGGGATGAATCTCTCACCATGATCATCCTCAGTGTTAGCTGGCATTGCTGCAAAGCATGGTGGTGACACTGGGGTCATCTATTCCCTTAAAATCGACTCCTTCATAATGCTTTACAGCTAATCCTAATTTGAAAAGGTGAAAACCAGGGTGTACTTGAGTGGTTCATTGGTTTGTTGGTTGATGCTTTTCTGCAGAGGACAAGCTCTTGCATGGGTACCGTTTTGTCATGTGAAAAAAGCAAAATATATTTTGCATTTATCTGTAGACAAGATCTTACTGTGGTGGATAATGCCAATGAAACACATGTGCAAGGTGTTCTCCTTCATCGCTTCTGTCTCCTACTCCTTTTCTTTAGTCTCCTCAGGGGTGTCACTACTGCAGATCATCTCTAAATACCCAGCTAGGGCTGGTTCTTTATCAAGGGAGGTGCTTGACTGAACAGCACCCAAGAGAAATGGTTATTACTGCTTTGGTTTGCCCCACTGTCCCACCCAGCAGTGCCCTACGGGTGTGCAAGTCTGGGCCAAGGGCTGGAGTCTCTTGTTCCAGCTGGGCTGTCTCTTCAAAAGACCTAGTGTTTCTTTAGCCCTTGGCCATGTAATATTATGACCCTGTGAGACAAGGATTTAGGGAAGGCAGTGAGTGAAGCCACCAGATGGTGCCCTAGGTCCTCTGCTCTCTTTCCTGTCCCCTGCATGCCAACATCCCCCCCCCCCCCTTCCCTGGTAACCCCCAAACCACAGGCTGTGGGGGTGCGCAGCTACAGCCAGTCAGAACATCCCTAGCCATGACTGTCTTCTACCCCTGAGGCTGGGGACTCTGGCACTCCTCACAGCTCTGTGCCATGGTCCAGCTGCCACTAGCATCTGTGACGAGATGAGGACAGGTTCCTCTCCTTCGCATCCATGAAGTCTGGAGCAATTGCTTCATCAGATATCAATGTCTTGGTACAGGGATGCCCACACAAGAGTGGCTGCTGACACCATCATTGGGTCAGACTGGCGTCTGAAATGCAAAATTGGCCAGATGTTGGGGGCTGCTTGGAGCTGCCACCACTTTCTTTCACTAATTAGAAATGGCATCTTATCTTGGGTTTGAGAAAATTTACTGCGTGTCCATTACAAAAAACCCCCAAACCTTGGTACCATATTCTGCTTCTTTACTATGTCAGGAAGCTGAAAACTCTTTCTGTGGTGGTCAAGATCTATGCACAGTGAAGTTACCATTGAGAGTTTATAAATAAAAACAGAAGCACCAGTGATCTCCAAGGGAAGAGGAGAATGTGAACCTTCAACATCTGTTTCTTGATTCTGGGGCAAGACAGTCTCCACTTACTGTGAGGGGTGACATGTTTTTCTTTGTTAAGGATGAAACAGAAATGCAGGTCACTCTTAGTAACTACGTAGTATGTTACTGGGTCCTTCCCTAATAATAACCAGGCCTGTAAGCTGCTGGACTGTGTTAGCTGTGGAGCTGCAAGGTTCACAGCATCAGTGCTGCAGTGACACAGCTGCCTGGGGACAAAGCGTGATGGTGCTTTGACAATACCAGGCAGGTTCCTGTGAAAGGAGACACAGGAGGACAAGCTGTCAGCTTCTGAGGCAAGGACTGTTTTGGCAGGAGGGAAGGGCTTCTGTTCTGGGAGAGAGTCTTTCTCCTCACTAGCCAATGAACCTCTCCTGGAGGTCCTCTTTTCCTTCAGCCTTTTCAAATACTATGTGGGTTATGTTGTATCACTCTGGACCATATGAAGATTTGGATATACAGCTGGTAGGGCCAGGCAGGTCAGCCGCCCTACTTTAAGGAGTCAGAAATAATTATCCAAATTGGAACAGGGTGAACATGAAAAAGCGAACATATTCTTCAAAATGTTATGTCTTTTAATAACCTGTCAGGGCCCCTGGTTTCCATCCTATCTGAACGATTTGGCTGCCTACAATTTTGTGCAATGATATCTGAAATCCGCTTTAGTACAGTGGTGAGTGTCCTCACCTGGCACGTGGGAGACCGGGGGTTCAATTCCTGTCAGGGAGGCAGTGGTGCCGTTTAAGAGTTGGACTTGATGATCCTTGTGGGTCCCTTCCAGCTCAGAATATTTTGTCATTCTGAGCACTTTCAGGGGTAATACGTAGCTGTACCCCAAATACTTGTAGTACAGTGAGCTTCCTTCCCGGTGAGAGAATTAGCAGTGTAATGTCCATAATGGTGCTTTTAGCACTGACACGTGCCATTAAAATCAAAGGTTTCAGAAGTTCTTGCAAGGCTCGGTATGTCATTTCAGCTTCATACATGGGAAAAATGGAGACTCAAGAGCTTAAATGACTTTCCCAAAATTGCAGATGGTCAAAGGTGAAGTTGGGAACAGAATTCAGATCCTTACATTATTTTTATCAGGTTGTCCACGTAGGAGTCAGAAGCTGGGTAAATAGGAGCTGCTGAGCTCCGTATAGTTTAGGGAATAAAAGAATTTCTTCCTGAGTCACCAGCACTGGTTGCTGCAGCAGCTTGCTTTTCATTTTTCATTTCTCATGCAGGTATCAGTCAGGCTCACGTCTGCCTGGCTGAGGTTTGTTTGGTCAGGTAGTAGAGCTGCAGGAGAAGTTTGCCTCCCTTTTACAGAGGCATCCACCATTTTGGCAATAAGAAAAGCTCATCAGAGCCAAATTACTATAGAAAGCCCAAATATGTATGCTGTAATTCCCCAAATAAATGTTTATAGAGGGAACGTGCTGAGTTGTTGCTCATCCACCCCATCAAGTCTTCCTGATTGCCGAAGAAGTTACTGGGCCTGTGGAGGGGAAAGCAAATGGCTGCGGCTGAGTGGCAAAGTCTCTCTCCACTGCAAGGGACATGGAGAAGTCTCTACCATCGCAACAATTAGATGCTGGAGAAGGAGGTGTGAGGAGAGGTGATAATGCTGATGATTACATGAATGGAAATGCTTGCCATTCTTTTTAGTGTTTAAAGGAAACCACAGTTTGGAGGTGATGTAATTCCTGCTCGGTTGGGCTGTTTATTCAAGCAGAGCAGTGCAGCGCTGTGGTGGCACATGGGAGGAGAAAGCAAAACTTCATCTCAGCTCCTGCTCCTGGGATTTCTGAACGCTTCCAGACTCATTCAGGTCAAAGCAGGGTGTGAATCTGAAGTACAGCAGCTCTTCCAGCATGGCCCTCTGTACAGACCCGCCCTTGGCTAAGGAATGTGCAAAACGCAGATGGGAATTCTTAAGGAACTTCTTTAATAGAAAGAGTTGTAACCCTTCTTCTTCCCAATAGATATAAAATAATCTTGCTGTCAATAAAAATCAGGTTAGCTATTTTGGGTTCTTGCAGAGCTAAAATGAATGCAGCATCTCTCATTTCCAGTCATGATAAGTCACTAGATATCAATTCTTAATTGCTTGATTAATCTTGAATTTTCAGAACTGACAGTGCCTGTCCTAGCACTTAGACAAGAGCTACATTTTAAAGAAAGAAAATGCTTCCTTTTTCTTTTTTTTTTTCTTTAAACAAGCTAAGAGCATGGAATTACAGAGAGGTTTGTTACATATGTTGTCCTGAAAAAGATGGACCATTAAGCAAAGTGCAAGTGAAAAAGTCAGAGGTTTGTGAGAAAGTAGGGGATGTGATGAATTAATTTCAGCACATGCTTCAGCAATTCCTCACAAGGCTCTTTCAAACTCAAATGTCGGTACACTTGCATTTGCTGTATGTTTGTGCATGTTAGGACATGTTTGGTCGGGTTTTTTTAATAACTAAGCAGAAAGGTTTCCTTCGTGAATACCGTGACACTTCTATGCGGAGAAAGGCAATTTGACTTCAACAGTTATGGGGCACTATACCTTTGTGTGCTTTGATAATGATCACTCCACATGCCTCCCTAAGGGGTGGTGTTAAAAAAATATAGATCAAATAAGAAAAGACATTCAAACTCCCTAAAGGATAACGATAAAATTATTAGGGCTTTTTTTTTTTTTTTCCCCCCCTTCTCCATCCCCCCAGCAATGTCTTTGTGGCACATCCAGGCTGAGCAGCAATGGTGTATCAGCCCTTGCTTGGGAGCAACATATTACAGTGTCAGGTCTCCTTTTCCTTTTGTATGACAGGCCACAATATAGGATGGCACAGTGTGATATAAAGATGTTAGGGGTAAAAGTTCAAGTTGGCTTCTCTGCATTAGATCCTATCTTAGTCTCATCCCTCTATTTATGGAATATTAAAGCCTCTGATTTTTTTCATTTCAATTAACTGCTGAATCTGGATGCTACAGACTTCTTGAAAGAGGTAAGTGCTGTCCAGGACATCTTCTCAAATATCTGTGTAATCCAAGGGAATGTATATTAAAACACAAGGAGTGCCATCACTGCTGTTCTTTCCAGATGATGAACCAGAAAATCATAGTGATAAAAGGGAAAATTTCTAACAATACACCTTTGTCCCTCCCAGCCCCTCTGAATACAAGACTCCCTCTACCAGTAATGGTGTGGAGAAAGGAAATTTCCACCATGTACTGGGCTGAGACCTATTGCTCTGCAGATGTCCCAGTCTGTGGGCAGTGAAATAGCCCCAAAGGCATATTGTCCTTATGTACTCTCTTCCTGCAGTCAGGCTTTCTTTAGGGGTTTCTTGTGTGCTTTACTCCATAGTCCTGTGTGAACTGGGCAACAGGAGCACCTCTGGAATGCCATCTCACAGTCTTGTAGATTAATGTTTCCTTTGCTAAATTTAATTTACATTTATACTCACAACCCCCTAAATAGTCTTTCTTACTCCCTGGTGCTTCTGCACCCCTGAAGTTCTCATATGCAATTCCCGTGATGCTCTTCACAGTTGTTATTTGGCCAACCTACACACGCTGTAATCCCTTCCACCTTTTTTATCATTTTATGTTCCTGTTTTTCTCTTTTCCTCCAAGTTGTTGACATACAGCTAGCACCACATTGTCCAGAACTAAACATGTCTTCAAACTGTGGTCTCACCACTATATTAAAAAATGGAACTATTTCCTGTGTGTTAGAGAAGAGGTCTCTACCTTTACAACCCCAAATTAAATGAACTGCATGATTTTTGCTATCATATCACATTGAAAAAACATATTAAATCTGCTGTCTACTGTCTCCGCGAGGTCTTCTGGTATTTCTGCTTTCAGTGCTTGAGCACAGATGATTCCTCTCTTCACCTCAGTTTCTGTCTTTCAGTAGCTCGTATGTTGTACCTACTGCCTTTGCAGACACATGGGATCGTTCAGGGTTCCTCTTTAAGGAACAGCAGTGTGATTCCTTACACATAAGCAAATTCTCTCTTTTTTTTTTTTTTTGGCATGAAATAATCTGTCTCGCCATTTCCCTTTCAAACTGTCCTATGATAATCTGTCTCAGTGCAATTAAAAGGCATGTTACACTTTTCGGTTTCCAGATTTTCCTATTTATAACTGTATAGAGCACTGGCCTGTATGTTAATAATCTGCAACAATCTGTTTGAACATTGCACACTGAGCATCACAGGTTGAAGCTCTTTTTTTTTTTTTTTTTTTCTGGAGAAAGGAAAATGCGGTTCTTTCTTTGGGAAATTTCTGTCCCAAATGTCAAGAATGTGGATTAGCTTTTCTTTGCTGGGGAATGACATAGTAATGTGCGAGAGACTATTTCTATGGGTGGCGCAACGTTCAGAAATTAGCTTCCCTGGCAAATAAGGTCTATCACAGAAACTGTCATTGTCCTCATTTTCTGTGGTATAAATACAGAGCGACATGAAAGGGGAAAAACCCCTCACAAGACCAAAATACTTTGCTCCATGCATTATTTTCTTCCTGGGGAGAGGAAAAAAAAAAAGAAAAAGAACAAGAAAAGAAACTCTTCATGTGACAGATGGTAATGATCAGCTAATGTAGTCCTAGAAGGTACTTGGATATTGCGTTTATGAAAATAATACATATAAGAACTGATAGGGAAGGGAATGCATTTTATCATATTCTGCTTCATAGATAAGAGAAATGTGGAAGAATTGGTTAAGGCAGCCAAGACATTAAAAGTGGTATTGTATTCGTGATGGTCTGAAGATCTTAGGGAAGCAAGGTTTGTGGCAAAAAAGGTAATATTTTGTATTAGATCAACTGATAGAGCTAGAAAAAGCAAACAAGCTTGTGGGCTCAGAGTCTCTTTATCAGATCTCTTTATCTGCATATCAAAGCAGCAATAGTCAAGCTAACTACAGGTTAGATGCAATTGCTCTTAGTTTAATCTAATTATATTAATCAGTTGGGCCACTAGAGAAAAAAAAGGAGGCCCTATGATGTGGAAAGGGGTGTGAGCAGCAGTGACTGACAGGCTGCCGTTTCTCTGACGGAGCACTACTGAAAACGGGTTGTTTGTGTTGGTGACAAAGGGAGAGGTCAGCAGGGAGGCTGTAATGGGCTAGGGAGGCAACAACTCTGTTAAATCCATGAGCTTTAGTGTCGAGGGATTATAAGTTTTAATGCCGGGCTTTAGCTTTTGGGAAGGTTTTGTGGGTCTCCTTTGGGGTAAGGATTGACAGGTTCAAGTTGTTGCTGTCTGACAAATAAACACTCCCCTAATGTCCTCTATAGGCTGACTCTATGTGCTTGTTCTAAGGCAACAATTATTTAGTTTCATTCACATGATTTCTGTAGGGATATCTCATGTGCTGGATGAAGTGATGAACTGTAGAGATTTAGGAAGAGTACATGCAGGAACAAAGAATTTCAGGGTTTTGCAGTGGCAGGAAGGGCATTGATGCTGTCTGTGGAGCAGCACTGGTGTATTTCATGTTTGATGCTCTGGTGGTATCTGGTTCTATTTTCTGTGTTTTCATCTGTGGATTTGCTTCCTGTAATGAGCTGCAAAAGGGAGAGCCTGAAGGTTAGGAGGAGAGACACATGGGAAAAAAACAACCTTTCAGACAGTAGTTTAAGAGATTATTTTATGTCTGGATTTTAGTGTGGAATATTATCACTATCAGGAGCACGTGGTTGCAGGAGGGAATGCTAGAGTAGAGATAAAAATAAAATAAAAAGCAGAAAAACAGACTGGCAGAAAGCTAATGTGGTCAGAGACTTTGCCAGTCCCTGTTAATTTTGGTAGCACTAGACAAATACCAAATAAACCCTGATTCCTTGAAAAGCGATTTTCAAAAATTGCTGTTGTTGCTGCCTTGTCTTTATTGTAGTAAATTCGTATCTATTTTATGGAAGAGTGACCTTGGTGAATAAAGCAGATCACCAATGTTCCATTCAGGGCAGGCGCAATAATATCTGCAGGGCTAGCTGAATCTCACACTTTTTTGTTGCGCTGTGGATGGCTGCTGGTCTTATTGCATCCGCTTTATAAAGGAAGTTTGATGGTCTGTAAGTTCTTGTGAGTGTGCTGGCTTGCGGGGTGCCATTTTTTAATGTCAATTATGGTGTCTAGGAAGCTGATGCCAGTGTAGAAGCAATCTTGGGACTGACTCATTGAAGCAGGGAAGCTGCTCATTGAATTTGTGGTTCTATTTGATGAAGGAGTCTGAGGTTTTCTGAGCTGTCTGCATTTCTGATAGAAATGTCGCCTGGGTTTTCCACACAAAACCTGGCTTGGTGGTATTATATTTTTCAGACTTGGATTTTGAAGAAAAATGACACATTGGGGTGTAAAAGAGCTTTAGGAAGGAGATCTCTCTCTGCTCCCTACTTAGAGTTTGCCAAATAAAAGGAGATGACTAAATGCTGTCCGAAGAAGAGAGCTGCATGCTTGCTGCATGATGTAGCAGACGCAGAAATTTCGCGTGGTTCAAAACCAAAAATACTGAATGTATTAAGAAAAATCCTTTGCGAGCTATTAAATGTGAAGACCCAGGCTGTTGGGGAGCGCCTGGACACAGGATCACTCGGTTGTGGGGGGAATCTTGTCAGGCAGGCGACCTGCTAGGGTTTGTCTGTTCAGCACTCCGGGGGGCAGGATGCTGTTCTGACTCAGTACTGCTGTTTCTCAGATCTCTTTTAAAGAAAACGAGGGGTTTTCCTCTCTTTCATTGCAAGCCCCAACTAGAAAGCATATAATTACGTTTTTATTTACTTTCCTGACTGCTGCGGCAGGCCCAGGCCTGTGCGGGCGCACCACCGGCAGCCTCAGGAGGGGAACAACCGCCCTGCTCGGGGGTCCCTGTTTGCACTCCCGCAGCGGGAGGGGGCAACGCCACAGCGCAGGGCCCGGGGCCGNCCTGAGACCCGCGCCCGGCTGCGGGGCCTGCGCCGAGCGCCGGCGGAGGGCGGGCAGGGCAGAGGGCAGGGGCGGCGGAGACCGAGCCTGCCGTGTCACATGAGCTGACAGGACCTGCTCCCGTTCCCTTTCCCCTCCGCCTAACAAAGACTCCGGAGCTCCTGTGCCCGCCGCGGGACGGGACGGGGCGGGGCGGGACGGGGCTGCCATGGGACCCTAAGGGCCGCCGGTCCACACAGGTAAGCGGCGATGGGGGGGTGTGTGTATGGCCCCGGGTGTGCTGGGGGTGTGAGTTGTATCCCACCCCCCATCCCGTCCCTCCGCCGCCTTCCCGCGTGTGAAGGGCGGGCGGGGGCTCCGGGCAGTCCCCCGGCGTGGGTTTCTGTCCGGCTCGTTTATCTCCAGTTCGTTCATGTTACTTAATTTTTTACAGCGCTCAAACAGTTAAAGCCGTGGGGGGGTCGTGCGTTGCCACCCCCCTCCTTCTTTCCCCTTCACCCATCTCCCTTCCCTGCCCCCTTATGGACCTACACATCGCGACCTTTCTGGCTGTTAAGGATAATATTAAGGTGATCTTTATTTCCGTCAAAGCGCCGTCCTGCTTACGAGCTGCCTTTCCCAAGCCGGATGACTGGTGGCGGTGGCAGGCAGCCCCCCGCCCGCCGGCACCGTGTGTGCAAGTTGTTGACAGTGGCCGGGGCGCACACGTGTGCCACACGCTCCGAGCCACCGGGGGTGGCGGATGGAAACTCCCGCCGGGAGCCCCGGCGGCTCAGAAATGCCCCAGCAAGGCTGGCGCCCCGAGGTCCTGCTTGTTTAGGAAGCCCTCTCCCCGGGTTTTGCTGCGTGTGGATGTGCAGAGTGCGGTGCTTCGAGAGGTGCTGGGGCTATAGGGGTCAGGAGAAGTTTGTGGGTGGGAGAAGGGGGTCCCGGGGAGGGGAGCTGTGGGTGCCAGGAGGGGTTTGCAGGGAGCTGGGGTGGCAAAGGTGATGGGAATGCGGGGCTGTGGAGAGCCTGGGCAGGGCGCTTGGCCCACGAGTGCTCTCATTTCTATGTGTGTATTGTTCGGTGTGATGCTGCTGAAGGGAGCAGTGTTATGTGTGAGGGATGGTGGTTTTTCTTTTTTTAAAAATTAATTTTATTTTTGGCTTTCAACCCTCTATGCTGTGATATGAAAATAATCTTCTCCTGGCCATCCTCCTTTCTGGGTTAGCATCTTCCTTCATATACCAAGTAGCCGCTGGCTTGAGTTTTAATGAACCTTAACCCTGGTTCTGTCCAACTGGGAGTGTCCCTGGGAAAGGAGCCTCCCCTCTCTGTGGTTGTCTTGGCTTGTGGGACAGAGAATAAACTGCAGGTTCCTTTCAGAGGGAGATGCTTGGCCAGCCTTGGTAATTGTGTTAAGTCTCTTCTGTTTAGTCAGAATTAAAAGTAAGTAGTGCTGGGAGGTGAAGAGAAACAAGCCACCTGCTGCCAGGTGACTGTGAGGACAGTAACAGTTTCTGGTGAAGCCATTTGTGTTCAGGTGGTGGTGCAGGACTGTGGTTCAAGCAGTGGGAAACTGAGGCCATGCCAGGGAAGGCAGTGGGGAGTGTGGAAGCCAAGGGTGTGTAGTACCTTGCAGTGCAACTAATGTGTCCTGAGGGGTTTGACAGTTCCTCTTGCTGCAGGGTTCGGAAAGAAAGGAGGTGCATGAGCAGAGAGGTTGGGCAGGTACTGCTGTTAGCATTGACTGTTCAAAGACTATGAGCTAGCCCATGTGTGCTGCTCCCACCCAGCGTTTTTAGGGAGTGGCATTGAGGTCCTTGTTGATGTCCTTCAGGGTGAACCAGATTTGCAAGTTTGTATCTATATGCATTCAGACTTGGACTTGGAGTTCAATGAAAGAGAAAAATCTTATGTAGTGTGGCTTCAGTTAAAACAGCAAATGTTCCAAACCCAGACAAAACTGTGACAGTAGGTAATAGTGGTTTTAATGATGCATTTTTCCACAGTCCTTCTTTTCCCAAGATTCCTGTCCCAACTCCTTTTGCGGAGTGTTTCTTGGTTGTGGTGGAAAACGGAAGGGAACTTGTCAATAGCCAGCTCAAGTTCTGCTGTGGAGGGCTGAGAATTTGGCTGGTTTTTAATGTAACCAACTGTGTCACCGGGGTCTCGAGGGGCACCATGAGAGTTTGTTTCATGTGGGTCATTAGCTGCCATAGAAGTCTAACAGTTGTGGCTGACAACTTGTGTCTTCATGGAATAAGAGAAATATTTGGCTTTTTCTCTAGAGTGGTTGTGAGGTTTGAAGCGAGGTCCCTTCCCTTCAAAAAAATGTACTGCACATTTTTGAAACTGAGTCATCAGGTACAATTTATTTCAAGGATTTTAAGCTATTTGAATATGATGCGCTTTGGCCACATGCTCAATGGAAATTGTTAGATAGCCTTGCTCAGATATGCCCTGGCTGCGCTCGCACAGGTGATGTGGGAGTTTTCTTGCTGTGGCCCTTTCAGATCCGAGCAGAGCAGAAGTATCTTAAAAGGGGTGGAATATTTTGATGCCCTGTGCTTCGAGTAAACTGGGAAGGGAGTAAACTCCTGTCCACCTGCCAGCCTTGGATGCGCTGCCTCCCAGTGACAGACCAACCGTACCTTTTGACTGAGCTGGGCTTCTTGAGAGGTGTAGCACAGGATCAGGCACATGATGTTTGAGGGCAAATTCCCTCCAGAGTCACCTTGTCATGGAAGTCATAATGAGGATGCACAGATTCAGGAATGATTATTAGTGTCTGCTGACCTGACTAGGATTGTGTAATGACACTGAGTAAGAGATAAAAGGTTTTATATCCAGTAAACCGGGTTCTGGCTTCAGGGTGAACCACAAGGCTTTTGAAAATGTATGAGTTTGATGGCTTTCTGGTAACTGCAAATAGGTGCAAACGTTAATCTCTTGAAACAAGCCCTAAAAATAAGAACAGACACAGATACAGGCTATAGGCAGGAAAGTGAAAAAAGAGCTAATTGCTGGTTTTTGGTGTTTTTTTCAAACCATATTTAATCCTGCGTATATAATTCTGTGGGTGACCCAGCAGCTCCAGCAGTTTATTTATTTATTTAAAACAGCTTTGTAGTTCACCTTGAAAACCACTTCCTGCCATATGGTTGTATTATTTCCCTATGCCATGTTTTTTGCTAATTATCAAGACCATTTGCTTTAAAATAGGTGTTTTTAATTTCACAGCCTTGTCTGCCTCTCCTGCTTGATCCTGCCCTGGAGTCAAGAGGCTGTGTCTGTTCATTCTCCATGGCAACAGGCTGTGATTTACTTATTTCAATTTAATTAAAAAGCAGATATCAAATTCCAGGCATCTTATATGTTCCTTATATTAGAAAAATATCAGTGGATCAGTCTCCACAGCAGATCTACCAACTTGAAAAATAAAATTCTCAGCCACTGGTGAGGCACTGGTTTCTTTCCTAATCCATGCCCTTTGGAGAAGTTTAAGAGAGGGAGGAGTGCTGTGGCCTGTCTTCAGTTGGAAGGGATGGACTGGGCTCACAGTAGGAGTCAAGTTCTGGACTCCAGCAGTGTTGGTGATTACACTGGGGTTCCAGTTAAAACCTCAAGACTATCTGATCAGGCCCATTATGACGCTTCTCCTGCTGACGTTGTGCAGCTGTTGGGGAGGTTTCAGGGCTTGATGGGTTGGCATGAACACTCCAGACCTTGGCTGGAAAGGGGAGCGTGTGTTCTGTGCTCGGTGCACTGACTGCTTGCTGGGCCAGTGCTTTCTGCAGCAGCTGCATCTGCCGAGTGTGACACCATTGCAGGCTGGAGTGAAAAGGGCACAAGTGTCAGTGGGCACAAACATCAGCACTTGCTGCAATGAAAATGCAGGAAATGGCAGTTCTGCTAGAAATGACATTGTGTTTATTAGCTCTCCCCGTGTGAGAGATTTTACAAGTCCAAATCCTTTGGTGTGGTGTTTGGGTCCATCCAGAAACCTACCTGTTTTTTGAAGCATGCATGACATGGCTTTTGGTTTTCCGCTGGTCACAGCACAGAACGCACAATGGTTGGTTTAAACACACCTGGTATCTGTATGCAGGCTAGAAATGAAGGCTGAAATCAGTTTTCCAAGCTCTGTGGTTGTACAAATACATACTAGTTTGTGTTAGTCGGGGATGAGGAAGTGCACGGGCAATGATAGGCAGTTGTTGGCTAAAGAGAGGATAGTGTCAGGAGAGGACCTTGGAGGTGGATGGAGGAGTGCGGTGAATTTACTAACCTGCAGGTGTTAGGTTTGGTGGTAAGTCGGCGGATTGGAACCAGGAGTGCCAAAATTAGCGCTCTTTTTTGCCTTCTATACCAACACCCTAATTCTTAATAGGATTGTTTTCTCCCGAAGGCACTGTTCAGATGCTCAGCCTTTGTAGTACCTGTGGGCTGGTGGTGGTTGCTTCCCAGGAGAAGCTGAGCCTGCTGAGTTGTATTACTAGGCTCAGGTGCTATTTCTGGGCTCTGCTAATGTTTGGAAGAGGACAAGTTGGCTGTGTGTTTTTGTTAAGCCTCAAAGAGCAGTTTTCATCTGAAGTTACTATGCAAACAACTGCACCTTTGGATTTGGATTTTTTTTTTCTTTAGTGTAGCTCGTGCTCCTCGTGCTTCATATTCAGGGCTGGCAATTCTAAAAACAGAGAGTTCCTGCTTCTTGTAGCCCTGCCAAAGCCCATGATGCTATGTCAGACAACATTCTCTCCTGGCTTGCTTATCTTTATTGATTAAAATTGTGTGCAGTTTCTGGCTGCAGATTCCTGGTGGTCATGCATCAGCTGGGAAGACCCTCTCTGAGTCCATGAGGGTAGCAGTTGAGCACGTGTTTAGTAGTAGAGTGAGGATGTTTGGTCTCTGAGTGGTAAATCTGAAATCTCATAATGTTGTTCCTATTAAAAACAGAATAAAACCAAGCAAAACCGGAAAGCAAGCTTTTGTTTGTTACTGTATTTAAGCAGATACATTCAAAGAATTTACATGCAACTGGCAACATTCTTAATTCTTTATTACTGGTTTTCCTAGAGTACAGGCATGATCTGTATTCTTTAAGAGTGCATCTGTTCCTCTTGCTTATCCAGCTTTGAAGTAGACCTCACTGATATTAATTTCTGTATAGCCTGTAACCTCATCTATAAAATGAAGGGAATACTTCATACAGGCAGCTGTGAAGTTACATTTATTGTCTGTAAATTGCTTCTAGTAATTGAGCAGAGGAGGTGGAGAGAAATAAAGACAGTGGAGTAATATGGGCTTGGCTTTTTTAATCAGAAAAACGGCATTATTTTTGTTCATTTGATGATGCAAAAGCTAATGGGGAAAGAAAAATGCACCCTGAAACTAATTGTTAAGTTTGTAATGAAAACAGGCATTTTTTTAGCATAGTGATGAAGGCAGCCATCTTGTCTGATAATAACGGAGTCCAATTTAGAAACAGGGAGAATTATTATTGGAAGTCCTACAGTACCTCTCATATTTCTGTCTGGTTTGGGTCTGCTCAGTTTTAGTGTCACTTTATCTACATGGCTGCCTTCATAATCTGGTTCATAAATGCTCTTGGTAAGGAGAGCTTAATAAAGGTAAAACTACCTGGTTTAAGATTACTAGGAAATACCTCTATTTCAGGTTTCTAAGCTAGACCCATCGTTTTGTGCTGACCAGTATTTTTGTTGGATGAAACTCCAGTCTCACACGGGTAAAGATGGATTTTACCAATCTAACCACTTGCTCTTCCAAAGGGGGATGATCATGCCTTACTCCTGGCTCTGTGGCCACATTCCTTGCCTAATACCTGCTTAATGGATCCGGCTTGTTCAGCTTTCAGAAAGTTGATTTGCCCAGAATGATAAAAAAGTGGCTCGCTCTCTCCTGCGACAGAGAGCTGAACCTGCTCTCCAGGTTCAGGCTGGTATCAGAGCTGCCGTGCAGGAGGGGCAAGATTTGTTTTGCCGGCAGTGAAAGGTAAGGAATGAAAGAAAGGTGAAAATAGGCCCCCCCTTTTTTGGCAGCAGTGACCTATTAGCCTGGGTCAGTTGTAATGTGAAGCCTGGTCCTCAGACTTGGTTTTCAGATCCCTCCCTTCGACACCTTTTTTTTTTTTTTCCCTGGAGTGTACTCGTGTGCTTCCAGATGCTGATTTCATTCCCAAGCAGTATTTTCAAAAGGGAAAAAAAAGGAAAAGGTTGAATTTCACTGCCTCTACAGTAGAACACATGCTGTAGTTCCTGAGAGCTCATTGCTAAGAGCCTAAGAATTATTATTATTAAGTTCATATATTATTATTAAAGAGCTCAAAAAGGAGTAGACATAATCCTTCCTTATGAGAGGCGAAAAGGAAAACTGCCTGATGGGATAGCTGTAGGCTGAGTTTGTGAAAGATCTTCCCCAAACCTGGTGATGGTGGCTGTTTGGTGGCTGAGGCCCTGGATCTGGTGGGACCAGGTGGTCTGGGATAAATGGCAAGGCTAGGGAAAAGGCTGGAGAATTTTCTGCATGCCATGGTGAGCCAGGCCTGGCTTTGGGTACCATGGCATCAGGAGGAAGTCTCGCTATCCCTGAACTGTAACTTGCTCTGGGTGCCACTGCCTAATTTTCAGGTGCTAGAAGAAATTAGGAAGGGCTCATGGGACACTGTGGTGGTATTGTAGAGTGGCATCATTTTTCTCCAGGGATGTGATGATGCCAGGGGCGTGATGAGGCTCAGACTCCATGGGAACTGGCCTAGGCAAACTTTGCTTCTGCTGACTGACGTGGATGGTGTTTCTGCCTCGGCTTTGCTGGTGATGGGCCAGTGTCTCTGCATTAGCCCTTGCTGCCTGTGGGGAAGACGCGTGTCCAACGACTCGTGCCCCAGCGTCTGTTTAGCCAGGGGCCCAGTGCAGGTCAGTGTGCACATTTGGGAGACTAGATGGGAGTGTCTGTTGGCCTACAGTGCTTGCCTCATGGCTAAAGGAGCACATACCATGCCTGTCTGGTGAATTTTATACAGCGTGAGGGTGAAGGTGATGTCAGTGAAGAGCAGTGTGCCAGAGGCAGCAGGATACAGTGAGCCTGTGCATGTGTGGACTGACCCAGCAGCTGTACCTGGCAGGAGGGACAGGTTGCAATCGGTGCGGTACGCAAATTAGCGATGTTTGTGCAGCCCTTTTCAAATAAGGAGAATCATAGGGAGGGATGAGGGATTTGCTCCAACTTGAGAGTTGTTAGAGATTTGTTTCATGCTGTACTGCAATTAGTTGCGTTGGTTTTTTAAGCATTTAAACCTAAATTCTTCTCGTTGGTATTTGAAGGCATTATGGCACGAGAAAGATTATTGCAGGGTTGTGTTGCTTTGCATGGTAAGATTATACACTGGGTGGCTGTTACAGTGGGTTTGTGTTCCAAGGATGGAGTGAATAAAGGAAAGAAGCAGTGCATTGATATTAAATAATGATGCCCCTGGATATGCTGAGCACAAAGTGTCTTTGTTTTCAGGGATATATATATATATTTTAATCTGACACAGTTATAAGCCAGCTGCAGTATTTTTTTTAAAAAGCCACTTTTTTATAAGAGATGGAGCAATATACAAAATGCTGTAAGTAATCTCATTGAGAAGTGTGTTTTTCTTCCATCCCCTTGCACATGCGTGCGGCCTCTGGGGAAGATGTTAGTGAAGGAGCTGGATAATCGGGGTCTTCTCTGGAGCTGCCATTGTTCTGATTGATGTAGTGGGTATTAGCTGGGGAATGTGTACAGATGCACGGATTGTCTGGGGTTTCATCTCTGCAGTCTCCCTTTTTTTCACTTCTCCTGGATAGAGATATGTATCCTGACACTTTAGTCTTCCGCCTACTTCTCTTACTCTTCTCCTGTAAATACTTGCTGTTTTTTTTTTTTCTTCTGTCGAGTCTTCAACTGTGCTTGTAGTGGGTGACTCCTCCTCTGCTGCATAACCTGGATTATGATGGTGGGTGTTCCTGTAAGCCAGTCTTCTCCTGGATCTTTTTGCTGAGTTTTCATGCAACCTGCCCAGTCTGGGGCAGTTTATCTGCTGTTGTGTTGCTTGCTCTATTGAAGATCCAGGTATTGTAGCTGACTCCAGCAATGCATCAGCTGCCCTTTGGAGTACAAGGGAATGCAGTGAAAAAAGCAACTGTTTTGGGGTCCTGTTTGTCCTCAGACTGGAAATGCTGAGGGCGCTTTAGAGCTCTCATGTAGGGCTGCAGTAATTAAGTAGTACTGGAGGGAGAGGGAGTAGGAGAGCATGTGATGGTCATTTCAGATAGATTAACAAAGAGGGGCTATTACAGTGCCAACGGTAGATATTGTAATCTGGAGGTTCTTAGCCAGGAAATATTTTAAAAAGCTATCCCAGAGAATGAGAGGGAGGCCTGATAGGTCTGTGCTGTAATTAATTGTGCAGATACCAGTGGAGGAGCAGCTTGAAGAAGGGAACCCATGTGTGAGCCGGGTGTGGTGTAGAGAGGGAAATGGGAATTTCCTGACTCTTGTTTGCAAAGCTCAAGTGTAGAAGGCATTTTAGACATAATAGGTGGAAAGAAGGACTAAAATTAATTGGTAATTCCATGCTCGTTTTGTTGTTTGTTTTTTTTTTTTTTTTGTGCATTGTGTGCTCCTGGCTAGTGTTAGTTGAACATCAATTGAAGCAGTACAAAGCATGCTTGGGAACTGGAGACATTAAGCAGAAAGAGAGAGAGAGAATCTGATTAGCTTTGCTTTTCGTGCATTAAGCAGAAAGATGGGCTGAAATGTGATTGCAAACAGATAATAGCAGCAGGCTCCTGAGGCACCACCACGGCCCAGCATATGGGGTGATGGATCTAACCATGCCATAGAACTGTTTCTTGTAATAGAAGCCGCTTGTTTTTACGTTGCGGTTTCTGTTGTACTTTCTAATTATCCTATTCATTGCTGTCTGCCATTTTGAGCTTGGCCATGGGGGATGGCTCAGCCCCCTGGAATGTGTGCCCTGTGGAGCACTTCTGCCCTGAATAGTAACTGTAGCTCTGGTAGCCAAAGAGTGGGAGGGAAGAGGTGCCAAGGCTCAAGAGTCCTAGCTATTTTTCCCCTTATTTCCAAGAATAAGGGAAGTAACAGCTGTTGCTTTTGCCATGCTGGGAAAGATGAGTGAGTGCTGGTGTTGTGTGTGGAGTTCCTAACTTCCCTCTGAATGTGCAAGTGTTGTGCGAGAAGGTTTCTAGTTGTTGGGAGAAGGTGTCTAGTGACCTGAAAAAAGGGACATCTACCACTAATACTTACAAATACCTAACAAATAAAAGCTGATCTTGCTGCACCAGTCACCTCTTTGGCACAGTGGCAGAGATCCTGGAGTCACTTCCAGACTGTGGCCTCTCCTCCACTCACAGTAAATGCAGCAGAGAAAGCAGGCTGGCAGAGGCCTGTGCATGGTACATGCTGCAATTGGAACTGTTGTGATAGAGCATCCAGTGTCCCTGCCTGCTGCTGGGGGAGTTTTCTGTGTTGCTGTGGTGATCCCTTCCCCCAAACACCCTGCTTTCTCTTCTCTCCACCCAAGGCTTTCATTGATGGAAATTCTAAAGAATTTCCAAAGCTGGTATGGATTGGGGGAATGCAAATAGATTGGGAAGAGCAGACCTGTCCTTAAAATGTCTGAACAAGCACAGTACGCAGCACAGCAAGCAGCTCACATGCATGTGTGTATATATACTTTTTAAGGCAAGAAGATGTGGGTCAGACTAGTGTTTCTGTGACGTTTTCTCAACTGTGTCTTGCCTTTCCCAACTGCTGCCTCTCCTTGCCTGTCAGGGGACTTCCACTTCCTTCCTGGTGACCTGCAGGGCTGCAAGCAGCCTCCCCTTACCCTTGTGGCAGCTCCCAGCTCTGGCTCTGAGCCCAAGCTAATAATCCTGACAGATTTTACTGGCTTGTGCTCTGCTTCGTGCCTTGCTGTAGGGGAGGCAGTGTGTGAGGTTTGCATGACTTTAAGCATCACACTGGCCCTGGGGAATCCCAAACCTTGTAATAAGCACCAGCTGAGCCTCTGGTAGAGCTTGGCTTTGCTAAGTGAGGCCTCTTGCTTCCCTACCTGCAGGTGACTGGCTAGCACAGATGTCATCCAAACACACCTTCTAATTGTCCCTGGCTGTCTGGATGATTGCCGGCAGTACGGGGTTCGGGTGGAAGTAGGAGGTGTTGATAGCCAGGGAAGGAAAAATTCATCATGCACCAGAGAAGGGTAATGAAGATCTCCTCTCACCACTCTCCCCACGCATCAAAGCACACTTAAAAAAAATAGAGCGCTCATCTTTGACCCCCATTAATGACTGGCTTGGTCTGTGTAAGAGTTTTATGAGTCTGTTGCTGCTCCCACAGAGTTTAATTATTTAGAGCATGAGGTGGAGGTTTGTGCTTTCACTGCTGATGGCCCAGGGTTCAGGCCCTCCTGGCAGGCTGAGGGCTGGTTGGTTACAAGGGGAGGCTGGCTGGGAATGCAGCCGCTTACTCTGAGGAGCCTAAGGGAAGCACAAGCTGCAGCTGTGTGGTCCTTATCAGGACTGGGAGCATATCCTTCTCATTGTGTGAGTTCCACGTGACCATGTCATGTTGAATTCAAGGTTTATGTCCTTAACTTCAGGCCGCTTAACACTCTGGACCTGAGATACCTTAAGTGACTATCTGAGGCTCCTGGGTAGGCATACTTGTGGCAGGCAGATCCTGCTTGTTACTGAGCTCCCCAGTCAGTGGTAGAGGCCTTAGAGGCTGATGTAAAACTTCGGCAGCAATATCTGATTTATCAGCTCTGGGCTACAGGCCTTTCCCGTTCCCTGCAGTAGCATGCCTTCACCTGCCTTCTTTTGGTGAACAGACCCCTCCTGTTTCCCCTAGATTCTACTCTACACTGTAGCAA
This sequence comes from Pitta sordida, assembly GCA_013390025.1. Taxonomy (NCBI): domain Eukaryota; kingdom Metazoa; phylum Chordata; class Aves; order Passeriformes; family Pittidae; genus Pitta; species Pitta sordida. The sequence continues at coordinate 399,668 of WEKX01017597.1, read as the reverse complement.
CCAGTTTTCCTGCTGTAAGATTCCATCTTCATCCTGCTGCTTCCTTCCCTTTACAGTACAACAACTTCTCTGCTGCCAATCCTCCCAAGACTTGGGAACACAGAACGGATGTAAGGAACAACCAGGGAGCAACACTGATGTGTCCAGAGACCTCTGTGCAGCTCGTATTCCCAAACAGGCAGCTGGTCAGCTAGACTAGGAATACTTCCCTGAGGTCCTGCTGACCATTCAGCCAGGTTTCAACTTGTAGTGGGAAAATACCTAGCTCCTGGTCTATCGAATGGGATATGAGCTGCTGGTCGGATAGTTCAGCTGGCCAGCTGAAGGGTCACACGACAATGCTCACCTTCTGGCTGCTTCTGGAACAGATAAATTCCTCTTGGAATTGTGCCACCTCTTACATTGGTGGGTCCTTAGGGCATGCACTGCTCATCAGTGCTGAAATGAAACAGCAGCGGCTGTTCAGTGCAAGACTGTAAGTGGAGGCCCTTTGCAGAGCCCAAATGGTTGGTATTGGTGTATCTGGGTTTGGCTGATAGCCAAATAAATTTATGGGTGGACTGGGAAGCCTTATTTGATGTGGAAGGTTCACCCTGTATTTCTTATGTACCATGTGCATCAATACTGAAAATGCCTTTCACAGCAGACACCAGGAGCTAGTGGGTCACCTGGTGTGGTGCTGCTGCTGAAGGCTGAGCTCATTGTGTGTGCTGGGGCTCAGTGTTGTACTCTGCTGCCATTTCTTATGCCCTGAGCTCAGGAGCCATTGAACTTTCTCCTTCTCACATCTGCTCTCCTGCCATCTCCTTGTACGTGCTTGATCTCCTGTTTTCTGCCGTATCAGGGGCCTGTGCCGGCTCTTGGTTGCATGCCAGTGGGCTCTCCATGCTATCCCTATTTAGTCTGGTTTATCTCTTCCCACTCCTTTCCCTGTTCTATTTAATTTCCTTTGATATGGGACTAATGTTCCAGGTTGTATTGGGAGACTGGGTTGAGCTAAGATGGCAGAAAGAGGGTGGAGGGGAAGAAGGGGCTTATATTGGTAGATACGAGTTTGTTATCAACTCAGTCCTTAATCTGTTGGTTATTATGAGTCTGGCTACATCAGCTGGATCTGCTAAACAAATGCAAGGTGCTCTGTGTCCTGTCTTCATATTCTACTCTGTTTTTCTATTTCTTCTTTTTTTTTCCCCTAAAAATTAATAGGATTCTACCCATTGATGATTAAAACAACGCCTGGAGTTTTGGAATGGATCAGATGCATCAATCAAATGTTACCACATTGCACCCAAAGAGAGGAATGCCATCCAGCTGGGGGTAGGGCCTGTTTTTTCTTTGCCCCCATCAGTGTTTAGACTTACTGGAAACCTGTCTGGGTTTTTAAATGCGAGAAATTGTAATAGAAAGTATTAGTTCTCAAAATTAATTACTTTATTGTGTGAAAAATTGACTGCTTTCTCTTTTTTTTTGTTGATATGCACCAAGGTTGTGTCTCTTCATATGCAAAATGTTATTAATAATCTTGAGGCTTTGCAGGGCTTTGGTAAAAAAACATTTCAGTAACCACTTCAGATATTTTGGGAGGGAAATTTTGTGTTTTAAATGAAAAGTAAATCTAGTTTGATTACTCAGAAAGATGAAAGTCACTTTTTTCATAAATTTCAAAGTTCATGTCTTTTGTCCCAATTCTTTAAATTAATGTAAAACAGACTGCTACCCCTGCATAAGCTGTTCCCCGTGCAACAGGGGAGAGGAGGCGAATAGATCAGTAGGAAGCTGCATCTCTCTGTGTACTGCTTATGGGCATGTGGCTACTCTGGCAGCAGGTATAGCATGAGGCCTGGAATGAAATAAAAGGGCACTGAGAATGTGAATATGGAGCCTTGCACAGGTCTAAAGCACAGGTTGCAGCTGAAGTGGCTTTTTGGCTCCCTTCCACTCGCTCGAGCATTATCCTCTCGCTGGTATTGCCACTTGGCTGTTTCAGCAGAGAGGCTGCACAGACCAAACACTTACCTGGCTCCCAGAAGTAGGATGGACTTTCCAGGTCAGACATGAGAATGTGCATCTTAGGATTTGTGTCCGAAAGTAATACTGTTCCAGTTGCTCACTTGAAATCTGAAGCTCTTTATGCTTCACATCAATTTCCTGTTCTCGTTAAAATTGCTTTTGCTTTAGAGACGAAGGGTCTTAAAGCTGAGGGGTTTGACAGAGCGTGCTGCAGAATTATTCTTTTCTCCTCAGTATGTAAGTTTCCTGAATGAGTGATTTTGAAGTAAAGTGGTATTTCCCTGCAGAGCCTGCCTCTGTTAAGTCTTTAGACTGTCACAGCAACAGCTAGACTACTAGTGCAGTATTAATAATTAATGTGTGTCCCTCATTTTGGACCTTTGTCAGTCATTTCAGCCTCTGCAGGCTGGAAGAGATGGGAAAAGCACATATAAATATTGCTGCTGTTCTCTCTGCATATGTTCTCAAGGTAGGCAGAAGATTTGAATGTCCAGAGAATGCCTATCTGGAACCGTTTAGCAGCTAAATTTACAGAAGTAATACCAGAAGATACGGTAACGGTGTCTCATTTCAGTCATCTCTGCGTAGCGTTGTACTGCTTTTGTTGGACATTGGTAACAGGTGTGGTTCAGATGTTTGTGAGTTTTGCCTGCCTGCAGTAGGTGAGGGAGAGGTGAACCTTTATTGGTCCCTCCTGTGGGATGAGCCCAGCCAGGGTTTTGCTGCGTGTCTATAATCAGCCCCAAATACATCTGTACTGCTGCAGCTGCACATAACTTTGTGCAAAACTGGGCTTGGTGTCCTAGATTCTCTCCCTCCCCCTTGTGTAAATGGAGTGAGGTGGTCAGCTAGTTTGTGTATTTCCTGAGTAGGTCTTGCTTGAGGGGAGAAGCAGAAGGCTCTTGGAGCCAGATGAAACTGGTCTTCAGAAACAAGGCTGATGAGAGGGTGTCACCAGAGAATTCAACTGGATTAAATACAAACTGTTGGTGAATTCTGGAGTTTACTATTGCAGGTTTGTGCTTGGTGCTAGCAGTTACCTGAACACCTTCCAGCTTGGCTGTCAACTAGGTACTTACTCGAATCCTGTTGGAAGCACGGCACTGCGTTTCAGGGAGTTTTGGAAGGCCAGTGGCGTAGCTTGCATGATGTAGCTGACGTGTTTCAGCAAGCTGGTGTTCTTTGAGGCAGGTACTCAACAGTTTGAATCAGTCTGGTGTACCGAAGTGGTATTTAGCAAGCAGATAAGTAGTTTGCAGGAAGCTGGGGAGTTAGCTCCCATTTGTTGCTTAGGGTCCCAAGTGGTTGATTCACCTCAGGCAGAACCTACAGAGCCTATAGGTTCTGTGCCGCTGGGTCATGGATGGATGGATGGCACTGCTGAACAGAGAAGAATGTTCTCCAAGGACTTAACCTGTATCTTAAGCTTGACATAGCTTTGCTGAGGAAAGAGATTTCTAGAATAGTCGTTGGGGGAAAACTAATGTTTCTTTAAAATTGGTGTATGTATATTGTTTCAAATTCAGTTTTTGACTGTCTTGGCTTGGAAAAAGGTTTGTCTCAAAACTGGCTCTGTGGTGCAGAAGAGTCTGTAAAATGATGCATAAGAAAGAAACTTGGTCCAGCTGTTTTGTGTTGCACTCACTAAAAGAACTTTTAATTTGAAAGTGAATTTTTTGCACGGTTCGTACCTTTATATTTCAAACATATTGCCTTCCCAGAGTCTCAGTTTTGTTAAGTGTCCCTGAGAACATGTATGTACAGTTTGAAGAAAACGGGATGTAACTGAGTTTTCTTGAACTTAAATTTTAATACTGGAATTGCTTAGCTAGATGGCCTGGCTCAGCTGCAGCAATAAGAAATTTTTTTTCCTTTTTCTCTTTTCTGGACTGATAAGCTAGGAGCCTTACTCCTGGATCTGCACTTTAGTGCTTCATCTAATATACACATGCATTTGTAACAAGAGACTGCAAAGCAGCACTGCTTTCTTCTGCAAAAGGGAGAGAATTTGGAAGCAGAGTTGGAAGATTCTCTTTCCTCTTTCTCTTTTTTTTTTTTTTTCTCCCTTCTCTCTCCTCTTTACAGAAAGTTACTTTAAATAGGGAGCTGTTCGGCAGGTTGCAACCAGAATTCTATAATAAGATATCTGTTCGCTCTCCCTACTTTTTCACATGCAAAGTTGTGGCTGTAATTATATGACAGCTGCCCTCTTGGCTGACATGCAGCAGATTGAGCTGGGGATCTCCAGAGCTAAAAGTGTGAGCTGCTACTCTGTGAGCTAAAGCTCTATAGCTGGAGGCTGTAATGATCCATATCCTTCGTGACTGAGTGTAGAAGGGAGCTGCAAAAAGCACTTGCTGAGTTATGGTGCATACAGGGTATTCACCATGTACATGGTTACTTCCCAGGTGTACTGGAAGCTTTTTTTGAGTGCTTTGTGATAATTGTACAAACTGTTGTCAACTCATGGGTGCTTTAAAGTGATGCTCTGCTTTGAAGCCTTTCTACCGTAAATAAAATAACTTCACTAGCCCATTAGTCAGGCACAGACATTTGTTGCTGCATGTGTAAGTTGTGCTGAGCACGAGGGACCCTGATGTTACTTGGAGTCCTTCAATTCTAATGCAATGTAAGTAATTATTGCCAATATTGAATGCAGTGTGAAAAATTGTACCGCGTCAGGCAAGTTTGCCTTTATGATTTGCCATTACAGTAGGTTTTTCATAGATGGCACCATGGGAGTTTTGTAAAAGCAAAGGAAGGAAAAGCTGGAATTGTTGGAATTCCTCCTGCTTCTCGAGGACCAGGAAAACCTGAGCAGTGCCAAAGTTTGTCAGGCTGTGGAAAAGTGAAAGGAAGCAGAACCATATGGAGCTTCATGAGTAGTGTCAGCCGTGGGTAGCTTCTGCAACCAGTGTTGTGGGAGAGGGGAAGTGTCTTACGAGTTGAGACATTAATTTTGAACTTTGTGATACTCTTAACATCTCCTTTCCCCACATCCACAAACAAACGAACAAACAAACAAACAAACAAAAAGCCACCCCTCACCCCCCCAAAAAAATCACAGAATCACAGAATCAGTAAGGTTGGAAAAGACCATAGAGATCATCAAGTCCAACCTATCACCTATTACCTAACCTAGGCAAACCTGTTACCTAACCTGTTGCCATCCAACCAACCAGACAAAAACCTCAAAAAAATCCCAGACCAAAATTCAAACCAAAAGAGATAGGCATCTGCTAGCTTTTAATGGGGTAAGATAAGCATTCCTGTTGATCTGCACAGTTCAAAGCCAAGCTGATCTTTCCTCATTCAAAAAATATGAAAAGGAAATGTGTAAGGGATACGATTAAACATTAAATAAAGTAAAAACCAGGATAGTTGTTCAGACCTCAAACACTTAAGGCAGTACCAGTCTAGTGTGTCAGAAACTTACGTGATACCATATATAATCAACTGGGACATTCTCTGCTGTAAATTAAGATAATTTCCATATATATTAGGCCGTGTCCACTTACACAAATCTGACCATACGAAATGATGATTTAGTAAATGCTATCCCTCTACCCTAGCTCCATCCTCCACTCCTCTTCTTTGCGTGATTTCAGGTACACAGGGTTAGTATAAAGATACCTGTAGCATGGCTTAAGAAATTCTGATTTGCTCACTTCCCCTTCCTATCCTGTAGCACCTTCATCCCATTGATTATGTGGGTGCAACCAGCTGTAGGACTGTGCTGTAACATACATCAGTGCCCTGCTGTGGGGCAGAAGCTCCATCTTTCCAAATATGTGAAATGACCTAGGCTACAGTGATCTAGACCGTGCTGCCTTGCAAGCAGCAGTGTTGGCAGAACTGGGGAGATGTTGCAGGAGGGGCAGAGGAAATTTCTTAAGTCTGTATTACTCTTGAGACATCTTATGGGATTGACCCCATCAGGCCGTTTCACCAATCTTGGGGCTTGATCCTCTACTGTCTGTCCCACCAGTCCTTACAGAGACAGTGGGATGAGGCTTCCCCCGCTTGCTGTGGGAACCTGTTCCACAGCCTAATAGACTTCACTGTCAGGAAGCATTTCTTGATACGTAATTCTTTAATCACAGGTGTCAGACTCCTGGTCCCTGGGCCTGAGCCTGCATCCAAACCTGTGCCTTCCTTGCACATGCTGCCAAGAGTCTGCTCCCCCTTCTCTTGCATTTATTGTGGGTCTGTTTCAGCTGTAGGCAGCTGTACTTGGATCAAACTCTGTCCTTAGTGCTGCTGGTGGAGGCTGTTGCAGAAGTTTTGATCTGGGAGCCCACGTCAAGGGCTTGAGTTGTGACCTGAGATGGGCTAGTCACACAGAGTAGGTTTTCAAGAATCCAGGCTGCTGGCAAGCGAGCAAATACACGCTGAAGCAGCATTTATGTGTGTCTCTACCTTGGATAGAGCCGAGTCCAAGGAATCTGTTACAGCACAGCTATCCTCTGACCTAATTACATTTCTGTCAAACCTGGAAGTGTGGGTAAGGCTCCAGTATATTCCTGCAATTTAAAACAGGGCTCTTGATTTCTTCTACATGGCAAAGTTTGTGCCATGTTAAAGTGTAAAGGAAGAGCAACCCAGCCAAGCTGTTTGTCTGCGACACTGTGGAAATACCAGCCATGGGACTCAGCAGCGCAGACTCTGTGTGTAGTGTATCCAATTTGGCATGTGAGGGTGAAGAGTTTGCCTTGCTATAGTTCCTCAAGCAATGACTTTTCCATGGCTGGTGTCAGTTAAGGCCAGGTTGTGGTGGCTGACTGTGAGTGGATGGGCAGGTTTCCTGGGGAGAACAGCATGCACTCCCTGTGTGACAGCCCTGGTATGCAGTATAGTATGGTTACACTAGAAGACATTTTTCCCTGCCCAACATATAACTGTTGTTTTGCACATGTGGACTTCATGTAAGCATTTGCTGTTTCCCAAGTCTCTTTGTTGCCAGTTGCTGAACCTCCTCATCTTCTTGTATTCCTTTTCCAAGGTGAGATGAGTAGAGCAGGTTTCAGTGCTGCAGAGGCAAATATATCTTTGCCTTGTATCATATCATTATGAAATTGGTGCTATTTTCCAGCCTATTTCTAGTACGGTCAGACATTTTGCTTACTCTCCTATCTGCTTCTGTAATATTGGTAGACTGTGTTCTGTGATGTCTTTTTAAAGAGCGGATGTAATTACTCCAGAACCAGAGGATGTATGAACTGTTTGGATAATGACCCATTAAACTGTTCACAACTGGAATATTTGTGACACCAGAGTAGCTTTCTTACTGTTTGTCCTGATTCCTTCCTCTATACCCAAGGTGCACCCTCTGCATCCTCCTTATGCCTCTGAGTCTTCCAGTTCATGTCATGGCTCCCTTCTCCTTCTCACTTACCTGCCAGGAACTTATTTCTGTGATGTCCCCTGTTCCTGCTCCTCACCAGCTGTGGAGTCTTATCCTCCTTGCTCCTCAGAAGTCTTTGTCCACTCTTCATTGGTGCTTTACCATTGTCAGCTCTTCTGCACAGCCCTGCCTTTCCTGACTGTACGGCCTGCTTCACACGGGAGAGCTTTTTGCTTTCCTCTGTTCCCACTTATGTCTCATCTAGAGGTGCATGGCCACGGTGTCACCAGATTTTTTTTGGGTTTATGTCCTGTTTGGCATCTCCTTCCTTTTAGGCATGAAGAAGTATCCCTCTTCCCTTTGTTTTCATGGGGTTTGCATGCAGTGTCTTGCTCCCCTGGGACTAAGTGCCATACCTACTGAATCCGAAGGTGTATTTTCACGAGCATTGTTTTCAGCAGCCCTTGCTGCTGTTCCTGAACTGCTTGTTCAGCTGTGCCAGTGCAGCTGAACGTGCTGCTGTACATTGAACTGGATCAGGGAATTGATCTCGATTAAAGTAGCCAGGGTGGAGAGGAAAGCTGCTTAACCTAGCGATTTGCCGAAAGAAATATTTGAGAAACTACAGTTTAAGGGCACTTTGACTTGAAAGCCCTTTGACTAACAACTCTCTGGTATAGAAATCCCTTGTTTAAATCTAGAGTTGCTGCCTCCCGCCATTCAAACCCTCCTCCCAAGCTATTAAACACCGGCAGCCACCTGCTTTAAGCTTAGAGCAGCTGCTGTAGGTTAAGATGTGCTGTGCAGCCACTCTGGGAAGCATGGGCCATGATGCAGTTTGGAAGGGACGAGAACCTCCTGGAGTAAAACCGGACGTATGTCAGAATGTGCAAAATCATCCTTGTTGTGCAACATTGCAGACTCAGAAAAAGCTTCTTGCTTATTGTAATTGCTGGTCTAGTTTTACCCTGAGCCTTATTAATGTTCCAGGGTGTTGCTGTGTCACTAAGTCTGGCAAATGTAACATACCTCTCTGAATGCTGGCTCGAAATGTTGAAAATGCTTGCCTCTGCTGTGCTCTGCAGGACACATTTAACCTGCCCCATCCCTCCCAAGCTGCCAGAGCGAACCTTGTCTGGGGGCTCTGCTCCTGCTCTTCCCCTCGGCTTTCTTGCACCCTTCCCTGCCAGATGTGTTCACATGCTCCCAACTTCATGCTGTCCTGGGTTTAATTTTTGTTTAAGATCTTCGTTCCTTTAATGACAGCGGGAACCGAAGACTGTTCTCTGTGGGGGCTGTGGTGCGCGGCTGTGCTTGAGGTAATGAGACTTGATGAAAACCTCTTGTTACTGTGGCAAGATTTCTTCCTTCTCTGTGTTTAAGGAAAGGGAAGGGGGGGAGAAAAGAAAAAGTGACAGACCCTGCTGGGTATGTTAATATATTTTTAATGGCTTCCATGTGGCAAGCTGAGGACTTATTTGTCCAGCCTGCGAGGAAAGGGTAGCAGCATTTTATTCTTGAGCACCTTTGACTGAGCTTAGCTGGGAGTTGAAACAGGAGAGAGGGAGGGTTGGGTGAAAATTTCACAGAAATCCTGATGATACAAATGAAATCTGCCAGAGATGGAGGGGGTTGGCAGGGAGAGGAAGATTGGATCCCAGATACCTCCGCCCCTCCCCCTCCCCAAATCTTCCTCTTTTTCTGGAATATTCCACTGTCTGCGATCATCAAGAGAGCTACTGTCTCAGATTGTAGTATCTCTACCAGTAGTGAGGGGAGAGATTTTTCTGAAATAATTGCCATATTTCTGGCGAGAAACAAAAGGCTTTACACTATGGTGGCAAGCTGGGGAAGGGAGGGAGCCGGCAGAGATGCAGGGGGGGGCACTGAGCATTTTTCCCTTTCCAGCCTTAATGTGTTAGTTAAGCTGCATGCGGGATGAGGCTGGTGAACCGCGCTTGTTCCCTGGGGCGATGAGGGGTTTTGCTGCTTCCCTGTTCCATAGGCATGCAGAGCACCGCTGGGAAAGAGGGGCAGCCAGGCTGGGGGCCAGGAGCCTGGTGGCTGGGGCAGCAGGTCGGAGCAGAGATGTGTTTGATGGAGCAGTGAGGAGAGCAGGAGCTGCTGGTGAAACATTAATGCTGTACAGCCCTGGTGAGAGGAGGAGAGAGCAAACACCAAGGAGCCTGGCACTTGGTGCTGGTTACACAGAACACCAGGAGAGGGTGGCCCTTGTGAGACATTGGCAGGCTGGCTGGAAGGGTTATGGTATGGTCAGGTACAGTGGATTGATCCCACCTTCAGCCAACTCCTGATGCAGGAGGGTTGGGGGGAGCAGTGACACCTCTCTTCTGTCCTTGTGTTCTCATTCTTAAAAAATCCCAATCAAGGGCAATGCAATCCTGTGGCAGGAAGGACTGAAAATCAAGTAGACACCAAAACAAGGTTTTCTCTGCTGGCAACAACTTGTTGTTCCTCAGGAAACAGCTACTGTGCCCGTTCTTTACTTCCCGTGTATTCAGCAATAAGCTCACGTCTCCATGCCCACTCATAGGATCTATGTCCACTCAGTATTGAGCCCGTGTGGCTTGTGGGGCCTCCTCAAGTAAGGAAGCCAAAGCATGAGAGGCATGCTCTTGTCAAAGCCATAAAGGCCTGCCAGTAGCTCTTGAGGCAGGTGCATGGCTGGAGTCACTGTTGGGATGAGGTTGGGAAGTCGTTTTCTTGAGTCACTGCCCAGTCCTGGAGTAGTGTCTGAGAGCTGGCAACAGCCCTCACCTTGGCTTCTTGTTTCTGTGAAGTGACTACAGTGCTGGAAAACATCCTGCTGCTCCTGGATGCTCCTTTCTGGTGGCAACATCTCTGGGTGTTCCCAAGGCAGCATCCCAGCAGGGTCAAAGCTCTGTTTCTGTATTTTTTTTTTGAAAATTAAAAGTTTAACTGTCTATTTAATTTTGAAGCCAGGAAACAGTGCTAGACTGGCAACTCTTGGGATATCCTTTGTAGCCTGCCCCTGCCAATGTGCCAGATTGCTGACTCCCAGCCAAACTGTCCCCTCTGATTTTTAAGTCACATAAAAACAGTTTGTGGGAGATTTCTCTGAGGATATTGTAAGTTTCTTTGCGTTGCAGAAGACTGGAAGCACATACGGTGTGTTACTGATATCTGCCTGAAAGGTCAGAAATTTGTTAGCCTGCACTGACCGGATTGCGTGGCTGATCTGACCATACCCTTATTTAGATTTAATTTAACTTTCATCTGACTTAATAAGAATACGTTTAGTAGTGAAGCAGGCAAATCAGGGATGCGTTTGTATTCTGTATAAATCTCTCCATACAGGCATTTAATGTCATTTTACCCATCTGCTTAAAGTGCTTCAGCTTGCCTCTCCTGTGTGTCCCCATGCAGGCAAGCCCTAGTTTTCGATGAGCGTCCACTGCTTTCTTAACCCAGTTTTCCAGCTGGGCTGAAGTTGCTGACGGCATCATGACTTATCCAGGAGCACGAGTGAGTGTGAACTGGCACAAAATCAAAACCAGGGACCCACCAGGCTCCCAAATGTGCAAATTCTGGGTTGTTGAACCCCTCCTTTGCTTGAGTGGCCAACAATAACAGTCAGCTAATACATTCATATATTATTTTCTTCACTCAAGCTCTTGCACTAATAGTATGCTTATAAAAAAATTGGAAGGTTTAAGTTTCTCTCCTTAAACATGCCTTTTAGTCTTGAGTCTAGATTAGTTTTACAAATGACCCAAAAGCAATCTTTGTTTTACACTGGGCTTGTATCAGTTTATCTTCCCCAGTCACTCCACCATAATGGATTTTAAAAGTGGCACTGTCATCAACCCTGATCTATCTAAGGGTGCAATAAAGAGTAATGTCTGAGCTGTGTTTTAATTTTTTGGAGACCTTGGAGAACTGTTTCTGAGGTATAATGAATGTTTCTGTGAGCTCTGATGCTTTAATTGTAGGTAAGAGAGTTTTGATTCCTCTGCAGCTTAGGATAACTCAGTAAATACACATCTTGGTATAGACAGCAGCAAAAGCAAGTGAAGACCATACAGAATTTGGTGTGGGCTGAGTGAAATCCCATTCCTGTTTAACATCCCAGCTTTCAGTTTCTCACTACTTAGGAGATATCACTTTCTTGGCCCACTGATTGTCTATGTCTTTCTGCATAGGAAACGCTTACATTGCTAGGTGGGCAAGATGGATGAGGGAAAGGAAATGGCCATAATTTTTGTCCTGACATTTTTACGTAGTATATTTAAAAAAAAATAACATCCCCATGCAACAACAAAACCCAAACAGTGAAGTCATATGCACCTGTCTCTTCTTAATTTTAATTTTTTTTTAAGGTCATCTCTAGCAATCTCATGCCACAAGCCTCTTGCTGTACCATACCCTCTGCTAAGATGTATTTCCATAGTCCTGATTTTCTGTAGGCACAAAACTGTACGATGTGGTCTTCTTGCTTTCTAGTTATTTACTGAGGACACTGCTTTGTTTTCATGAAAGGAAACCATTGTGGAAGGTCTCAGGAGAGCATGTAGTACGTATCTTGCTGATGTTGCATGCAAGTAAAAAGTAGGAAAAGAAGTTTAGCTCCCTTATGCAGGAAGGTGCACACACAAGGCTGGGGGAAGGCAGCTGACAGATGCGCATCAGACTTCAGTGAGGGTGCCCCAATGACGTGGCAGTGAGGTTTGTTCATTAGTATCACTTCACCCAAAGCTTGGCCCCTTACCTTTTCTCTCACTCCTGTTAGCCCTTCCCCTCCTTGGGAATTTGCAGTCCCGTTTTGCAGCCCGTGAACTGCACCCGGCAGCTCGTGGTGGCAGTTGTGGCTGCTGCTAAATCAGCTGGCTGAGCACCTGCTGTCTCCTGCTAAGGAAACTAAGCAGCCAGCTATTTGTCGTTGAAGTGACATTGTCACAATAAAAATCCTATTTTAAGCAGCCTCTTCCTTGCATTCCTGAATAATGCACTGGATTATTAAACTAAATGAAATCTAAGAAATCACATTGGTCTCCCGTTTGTAGCCAGAGGGGATGGCCTTGAGCATCAGGTATGAATTACCTGCACACCCTGCAAGCACAACTTCATGTGCTGAGGTTGATAAATTGACTTCCATGCAGTTTATTAGGTGGGGCTCTTTCAGATGTGACCTTGTTAAAACCTGGAGCCCTCTTTGGACATTTGCAATCCCATGACTGTTTTCTTAAGTATAGGGAAGAGTGTCACTGCAGAGTCCTTGACAAAATTTCTTTTTTCCCCAAAATATCTGCGGAGAGGGGCAATTGTTCACTGAGCCTTGGATGTGACTGCAGAATGTTGCTGAGTGAACACATTCTTCTGTGAGGGGCATCAGAAGCAAATACTGGACCCATGCTAGTGTGTAAGAGCTAAGGCTACTAGCAGGAAGGCTCTTCTCTGAACGGGCAGTTGCATGCTGGACTTGATTACATTGTACTGTTGGTGAGATTCCTGGTTTTCATTTAAAAAAAGCTTTTTTTGCGCCAGCTGTTGTATCATTTCATAACCTCAGACTGTTTCCTTCCCTCCTTCTGACCTATCAGTTCGTTTTTGTGGTGCTTCAGAGCTGTTGCCTTCTCTGTCTCCTCTTGAACTTCCTACCCCTGTTCTTTATTTGCTTGGCCACATATCAGCATCAAAATGCCTGTATGCTCAGATGGGAGTTTAAAACTACTGTGAGTTATTTAATATGTGGAAGGCAAACCTGACTTGCCACAGACATGAGGGAGCGAGAAGGGAGTGACCCAGCCTCCCAGGCTGAGGCATGAGCTAGCGCTTGCTCTTCTCTCTCCTGCCTCCCAGCCTACTGAGAAAGTTGAAGGTTTCTGCCAGAGCATCACATCTCTGCTCCTGTTTACCTTCTAGTGCTCTTTCCTGGCTGTTTTCCTTTCATCCTTGGTCAGAGCACCTTGGGTGGCACAAAAGAGAGAGCTGGCCTTTGTACCTGATACAGGGTCTTTTGTTCAGGAGGGAACGAGGAGCACTGTGATATGGACACTGTCCCTGGCTTTGGTTCTTCTGTTCAGATGCTCCACTGTCTGCAGAATGGGGCTGTTGCAGCCCACAGGGCTGGAGGATGTGCCTGCTCACAGGCTGCAAAGTGTTTGACGGGTGGGAGAAGGCAAGACTATGAATTGACAACTGCAGAGCTGCCCCTGCCCTGTGGTAGCAAAGCGGAATTGGCACCTTGGGCTTTGCTGGGAAACAAGAGGGCAAGAGCTAATAAAAGATCAGTTTCTAATCTTCTGTTTTGGAGGAAATGCCGAGCAGCAGCAGCAGTGCTGGAGCTGCTGATCTACAGATTGCTGTGGCTTGGCTTAGTCTTGTTTCACATTATAATGATTTTCTGTGAGCTTGTGTGTATGTGTTGGTGTTAATGAAGGCGCTGGTTCAGTACAAGCTGGTATCACTGGACCACAATTTCTTGGGTTTTTTTTCACAAGCAAGTGAATTTTCCTGATGTCCTGCCTCTCTGTATGCACATGCATGCACATGTGTGTGCATTTTGGGATCTTTCAGGATGGAAAGTGTGGTGGAAATGTAAAATGCTATAATTATGTGCAGTGTTCATTTCTATTTTTGCTCTGCAGTCAGCTTGGCAAGGGGAACTCTGTGTCTGGGCAGTCTCATATCTGATCTGATCTATTTGTCTGTGCTTTTTTGCATTGTGGTTTGCAGCCCTGCAATTGAAACCTTCAAGATTACTTAAAAATGGAATGAGAGTGTGCTTCCATTGAGCTTTGTAAAGGCCGTTTCTTCTAGTGCAAAATAATGGGCCTAAATGACTTCACAGTGCTCGTTTTAAATCCACCACTTGGTTCCTGAGGGGGCAGGGGCGAGGAGGTAATGTATAGGTCTTACAGGAATAAAGGCAGTGTTTTGTGCTCCCCTGCGGCTCTGCAGCAGTAGCTCACTGACTGACCCTATTAGCAGAGCTCTGTTGTCAGCGCGGGCAAGGCCCGTGTGCGGACCGGGAGCTCAGCTGAACAAACAGCGCCGAGCGAGGGCTTGCGATGGGGCTGCTGCAGACATGGGGAGATGGTGGGCTACTGCCTTACAGCTCAGTGGTAAAAAGGTAGCAGTATCTCCTTCACTTCCTTGGCAGGCGCAGCTGTGGGATGACAGGTCTGAGGAGCTCCAGTACAGGCAGTGCCACGCACTGCTGTAGAAAAGCAGGTGGGGGTACCAGAGGGGTGCGTTTCTCTCTGAGCTACTCCCGAGCCTGTGCACCAGCATGACTCTTGGAGAAGCTGCAACTACTTCTGGCACCTCTGAGGGATGAGAGGTAGAGCTGAGGCCTCGATCAATTGATTGTTAAAGATCCCATTGCACTTTTCACAAGATGAGGGGACAATAACCTCAGTTGTCCTGGCCAAATTCCAGTTCCTTACTTTCTGCCTGTCTAGAATTTCCCCTTTCCCTCCCTCTGCCGTTTAGCCTGGAGAAGTTATAATTTGCTTCCTCTCCTAATGACTCACGGGTAATGCTGCAGGCACACAACCGATGCTTTATTTCATCCTGGTGATGAAGGAGTGATCCCTGTGATTTGGGGTCTTCGAGCTGAAAGAAGTGCTATGGAAACACAAAGATGTTTGGAGTGTACACATATATACAAAAGCGCTGTTGGTTACTGCTCCCTTTCAGCAGCTGTTTTGGAACAGGTAAACAGGTTTTCTGGCTGCATCTTCCAGCTAAATCCAAATCATAAATGTGTGTGTGTGTGTCTTCAGAGTGTGTGCGCGCGCGCGCCTATCTCTTCCCCCTCCCTTCCATCTTGGAACAAGAAGAATGTGTCAAGCCCTCTGGCTGCAATCCAGGACTCTCCGTGGAACTATAAATCGACCCGTCAGGGAGGGGGAAAGAGATTAACGTTGGCCGTCTTCATTAGTGAGTCCCCAGAGGAAGCCGGGTCTGCCATGAGCCGTGAATGAGACCAGCTGAGAGAGGAGGGGGAGAGTTTGCGGTTTTTATCACTGCCTCCAGAGACCCTGGAGGAGTGGAGGAAAAGAGTGTGATAGGGATGGGAGGATGTAAAATGAAGGAAGCTGGAGCTTTCCAGCACATTGCTTGCTCCCTCATTGGAGGGCAGGTAGCTGTTTGCTGCTTCTCTGCGCCAATCCCTGACCTGTGAGCCCATGTGTGTGGCTGGAGTACTTGCCATGCTAATTGGGAGCAGAGAGGAGTGAGCCCAGTGGCAGTGCAATGCCCTGCCATGCTAAACAAGTGCCAGTAATTGCATTCAAGGTACTTTCATTATGTCAGATTTTTCACAGAACCAGAAAAGTGTATTTATCATGAGCAGCATAATTCTTCCTGGGCATTGCTTAGGGGGTGTCCCTGCCCCGCCCCCCCTCCCCCAAAGATGAAAGTAATTCTTGCCTTTCTCTCGTTGTAACTTGCACATAGATTTTTACAAATAGCTTCTTTGAGCTTCAAACAACAATCTCTTTCTTCCTGGCTCTGTTTATTGTATGTGTTTGCACTGCAGGCTCATGCAAACACATGCATGCACGAATGCACATGTGTACTAATTGTTGTTTTTCCAGGCTGGAGGAGGATATGGAGGCTGCAGCTGGGGCTGGTAATGTTTCAGGTTCCCTTGTAACGTCCCCAAGAGCCTGGATTGTGGTGATGCTCCTACCAGTAAAATCTGGTTTAAGCTGGTAGTTGTCTTTCCTCCCCCCCGCCGCCGCTTCTTGCAGTGAGTGACGCAGGCTCGACAGCTCCAGATAGTGATGCTCTTTATTCACTGAGCAGGCATCACACATCATGGCAATACCAGCTATGCATGCACACTGCTTCTGCTGGGATACCTAGCCATGACCTGAGGGGACCAGGGAGAGGGAGGCTTCTTGTCTGTGCCCATGTGGTCCTTGTCACCTCTGCAGCATGACAACAAGAGAACCAATTAGTGTCAGTTGTGGTGGCAGTTTTCACTGATGGGGACACAGACCTGGCTAAGATATGAACTGAGACTTCATACAGTCTTCCTGCTCTGCCTCCCTCTGGGGTGGGGAAGTCACACTTGAGAGCAAGGGAGTGCCTGGGAAATAGAGTCAGTGCCTGCAGCCGCTCCAGTTGTTGGAGGTGGGAGAGACCTTTGCAGGCGATTGCAGTTATCAATCTGCTGCTAAAAAAATCACTGCTAAAAACTTGTTGTGTTCTCCCTTCCCCCCTCACTGCTGCCTTTTTGTCTTCTTGCTGTTTTCCCCTTAGACATCTGACTGCCCTCAATACCAGCACAGCTTTCCATGTCTGCTTTACCTTGATATCCACAGTCCTTTGTGAAATGCAGTGCAAGGCTTAGCCTTTGCTTTCATACACCCCACCAGTGCTTAGACACCTCTGATGTGGAATTTGTCAGTTTCTTGAAATACGTGGTTTTTTAACTAGCCTTTGCAATATACTGTGACTCGCGTTCCTAGGCTGTTAGTATTTACTGAGTTAAGTGATGCTCCTTGGTAGCAAGTAAAAGTAATAATCCATTTTTCTGATATTGATAAACTTCTTAAAAAACACTTTGTTTTGTAAAGACCAACCTATAGCTTTTAGTCCCTAGCTTCAAGTGTTTACAGGCAGCACTGGACAAAGGAATAATGCTTCAAATAGAAATGTGGTCAGGAAGAGGAACAGAAAGCTGGGGCTGCTGTTTGCGTGAAAGGAGAGCCCTACTGGTGCTAAAAAGTGGTATTTCAGGTGAGTCAGCCCCAGACTAGACCTGCAAATCAGGAATCCTGCTGCTTCCTAGTTCACTTTTACACCTCTCAGTGTTCCTTGCTGAGGAGCACATACTGATGTTTTGCCATACCTTGAAAGGAGAAGAAATAAATGATGATTAGTAGAAGGGTAACTGCACTATGGTGTGTCGTAACACACCACCAGCTATGGTGTCACTAATGAACAAGCTGATGGATGAGTTATTTACTCCATGGTCTGAAGGGAAGAGGCCACTCTTGCTGACACTCACCTCTGAGCATTGTGAGGGCTCTGCAACGAGAACAGTGTGTCATCTGCAGCAGCAAAATCCCCCTTTTCCTTGTGCAGCTAGATGCCCTTCAGAAATCTCTCGTTCAAGCCTGATCCTCCTTAGCTTGTGGTGTGGCCTCAGGTGATTCAGTCTATGAGGCAACTTGCAGCCAGCTAAGGTGGCGGGTCTTTGCTCCTGGGGAACCTCTGTCCTAGTGGAAGAGTGGAGGAGGCACAGGAGGAATGCAGCCTGCTGTGGGGGAGAAGTGCTGCAGTAGATTAAAGCAGCTGCTGAGGGACTACTCCAGTGAAGCTTGAAATCAGATTGTTTGACAAACATCATGTTAGAAGCACCTGGCTGGTTCTGTTTGCCCCACAGCTCCCTACCTCAGAGAGAAAAACAAGGATTTTCACTGCTCCAAAATTGCTTTACTCTTTCCTCTTCCCTTCCCTTGCTATACCCCAGAGGGCAGATGGCCTGCCTCCAGTGAGCCATGGGTGTCTGCTGGAGATGGAGGGTCGTAGAAAGCTTTGGGAGCCCCCCACCCCAATGGCATCTCCTTGTCTGAGAGACAAGAGCGCTTATGGAGAGATGAGTTGGTTTGGTGTGGNCTTGTGCCCAGGAGCAAATAAAGGAAAAGGAAAGGATACCATCTTTCTGTGAAATCCAGGAGAGAGAGAAAGGCAGGCAAGCAAAGTTGTCAGCCTGGCAGAGTGAGACTGAATCCATCTCAGGAACACGTTGCATGCCTTGAACACTCAGGATTTACCTCCTCCATTATGCTTGCTGTGCCACACCATGTGGCTCTGGCCCTGCCAGCCCTGGATGGGACTGCCCTGCAGAAATGTTGCTTTTGGCATCTGCTGCCCTGGAGGAATGAAATGGGAATCAGAGATGGACCAAAACGGCGTGCTGTGTCTGCCTAGACTACTAGCAGGGTCCCATGCACGGTCCCCTCCTGGTCCTGGTCCTGGTCCTGCTGTGAATCTGCCATGTCTTTCTTGCCCAGGAATATAGTGGTAATCATCTGAAATGTGTGCGCACGCTGGCTGATACATCACATCTTCTCTTTCCTTCCATCTCCTCTCCCCCTGCATCAGCAGTGCTGCCATAATCTCTCAAAATCAACAGGCCATTACAGTCTGATGTAACTCAATGAGTACTCTGAGACAGAAATCCTGCAGTGTACTTAAAAACCCTAATGTAGAAACACAGCGCTGTCCTGCATTCTCCTTCTACCTTGTTTCCTGGTTTCTAATGTAAAATCAGCATTGTTTCTGTTTCTGCACATAGGGTTTTTTAGCAGAGCAGATTGCTAGGCTTTTATTCCCTTTTAGCTCAGAATTTCAAGTACAGAGTCTGCTCTCCTCCCCCCCACTCCAAACTTCACTTTTTTCCAATAGCTTTTTGGCGCAATGACTTCCAGCTTGTGGCTTGGGAGAGTGGAGGTCACGGAAACCTCACAGAGACCCTTTGTTTGATCTGCCTGGCCTGTCCCTCACCAGTGGAACATGGGCTTTTGCTGATCAGACCCCGTGGGTGGGCCCGTTCAGGTGAAGATGGGCCATGCTGGGTTTTGCACAGGAGAAATGTCTTTCTGATGTTTGCCTCCTTTCCCTAGAAGAGCTTTATGTTAGATGTAGCCTTACATTTCAGTCCTTCTTAGTCCCCTTCCCTGAGTTTTGTTCTAAGTTTTTGTTTCTGCTCCAGAGGACTCTGATCTTTAATCCTTAGTGGGGAGGGGCATCTACTTTCCTGATATTTGCAGGTTATTCCTATTTTTGTAGGACTCTTCTGCATCTGAGAACTTGGTTGCAGGTTGATGCAGTGGGGTAACACAAACTTTGATGTCAAATTCCACAGAACTGGATTTTTCATTATTATTTTGATTGCATAAGACAAACGTGAATGATGGATGAAATTAGGTGAGGTGTTGGCTGGATAAATCGTGTCTACTGTCAGTGGTTCTTCCAAGCCACTTTTACCATGGCACCTTGCTAGAAGGACTGGAGTTTGTAGTTTGTGTGTTGCTGTGTGGTTTGCTTGGTGTCCATGGTATGGTGAGGTGCCAGAGACACAATGCCAGGCTGCTTGGACCGATGACCCATCCGGTCTGATATGCTGCCTGGGACACTGGAGCTGGCAGCAAATGTTCTTGGAAAGTGAAGAACTATTCCACTGTGGATAGTTTGGAGCAATGACCCTGAGAGAGAAATTGCTTCTTTATGACTCTGGCAGTTGGCTTCCGCATACTTGAGAGTGTGAGGGTCTGCACTGGTTTTTAACTGATTTCATACCTGATACCACTGTGGATGTTTTCATTTTCCTTAGAAAAGTCTAGTTGCATTAAGATGCTGGCCAGTTTTTCTTCCTGTCTGTCAAAGCAATTCCATGCGCTTCTATCCTGTGGCTGCAGAGACTGTGATTTTGCAAGACCTCCTCTTGGGTGGTGCCTGGATTTAAGAAACTTCACTTGTCCTCTATGTCCAAGTATCCAGAGAGCCTCCTGCCACAACTGCAGATGCTGGAGATGAAAATGAGGGATCCCTCTGTTCATACTTACCCATACGTCCAGCTAACATGTTTTATAGCTTATCATCCATTGGCCTCAGTGACAGCATTACCGCTGCTCGACCAGCTTGAGCTTCCCTTTTCCTTTACCTTCCCTTCTCTTCACCCCCTTTGGAGAGGGCAGCTTCTTCTCTAGCTTGCTATAAAATCTGTTCTCTGGTACAAAAAGCTCCTGTACAGCTGCGTGACTGTGGGAGAGACTTGCTGATCATGTCTTTTTTGTCATTTGTGTCTCATGTTTCTCAATCTGAAAACACTCTCTTTTACCTCATTTGTCCCGCTTCGCATTTCTTTTCCCCTTCCATTGTAGATATGAGCATTCGAGCCAGTTTGGAATATTGATTAAATGTGTTTTTTCTCTTTTAGAAAGTGTTAGTTTAAACAGTAATAAGTGTCTGCCTAAGACACAACATTTCATACAAGTTTTACAGGGGAAGGAATGCGGTGTTGTCCAGCTGCCCAGAATATCCCCCAGCCTGCCAGCGTAAAGGCTGTCCTCTGGCTAGAGCAAAGCCTCTGCTTCTGGTAGGGTGGGGTGGTGGGCAGAGTTTTCTTCGTGGCTTTCTTTTACAAAACAGATCCTGCTCCCCAGTCACATCTGGGGACAGCAGGAGGTGAAGTGACTTTGGAAAATGGCTTTGTCACCAGCAGCCAGGATTCAGCTGTGCCTTCTGACCCTTCTGTGAGGAGGGGGAGTAGAAGCCTGTTTGTGTTTGTTTCCTTAAAGCTTTAAAAAGGTGTGTTACCTGCTGCAGTGTAATGAAGGCATTCTTACATCTGCTTGATTTTGGAAGCTGGTGTACAATAAGTTTTTCCTGGGAATTGCTTTCAAACGGTGTTGGAAGGTAAAAGGGCAGGTTTGTTGCTACAATGCATTAAATAATTGCTTCTCAAGCTGTAGATCGGTATTAAGTGGTTCTGGCAATGCTGTAGCTGCAATATCATGTGGGACACATGCAGCTCAGGGAAAGGAGAGAAGATACACCATCCCACTGGAGGGAAGGTGCTGGACGAGGACTCTAAACACCGTGCTTCAAACTCAAGCCTACCTCTGCTGATGACATTCTTTAGCTTCTCTGCATCTCCAGGAGAGGATGTGGTGAAGGGCTTCCCTTTGTGAGATGTGGCTGTGGGCGTCTGATGAGGAAGGCAGGAATTAGGCTTGAACCCCTTCTGACTGGACTGGGGGAAGGGAAGCAGATGGAAGAACCTGAATGAAAGCAGGCTTGCACTTCGTGCTGTTCATCATTTGGAGTCCATCTGTGGCTTGGGGATGGGTCAGTATTGGGGTTTGGGTTGCAGGTTTCGGGTAGTTTATAAGGGCACGGCTCTGTGGTGGGCTGAAGAAGATACAGATCAGCACAGTGCCAAATGGAATAGACCCAGTTGCCTCCCACGTTCCTTGTTACTGCTGCAAGTATGCTGTGGTAAACTAACCGAGTAAAGACATCATTTTTCAGCCAGATCTAGTCAGGGAAATGTACTGAGGGAAGGAGGGAAGAGGCAGGAGGGGCTTCTTTGCCTCTCTCAGCATAAGTAAGGACTTGGATTGCCTCGATCTGTTATCCAACAACTTGTTTTCAGTTCATTTAGCTAATTTGTGTGCCCCTACCCTTTGCCCTCTCCTGTTATCCCTATTTAATCGTATTTCCCAGCTTTACGAGGGTGTGATGAGGGTATCACAGGATGAGAAGTGATAGGATGAAACGTGTGTGTGCATCGCCTTGAGCAAGAGGGAGAGAGACCTAAGAATAATTTCTGTTGTCAAAACTTCTGCAGGGCAAGAAATGGCACTTGGCGAGGTGTCCTGAGAAGAGGGAGCAGGCTTCCTTGGCTCGGCCAGGTCCGTGGGGAGCCTCCCAAAGCGCTGCCTGGCCCGGCGGTGTTGTGCTGACTGTGCGTGACTCAGCCGAGCTCTTGCCTCGGTGGCATTTCACAGTTGGTAACACAATAGCGCTGGAGCGCTGCCGCCCATCAATTCTGAAACTTAAGGGGGTGGCAGCAGTGGGCAGAAACCTATTGATTGTGCTGTAAATCAGAAGGCTAAGGGGAAAAGCCCAATTCCCAGGAAAATTGCAGGTCCGTCTCTCACCTGGTGCAGGCAGGAGAGTCTTTCTCTCCCACCAATTCTGGGCATTTGCAATATCTGTATTTAACTCTTTTGTGTACACGGACCATTGGTCGTCCAGAGTCTTAAGATCAGTGCTAGTTCTTTTCCATGCTAGTTTTTTCCTGCTTTGTGCAGACAAATGGTGGGATTTCAGCAGGGCTGAATTAGGTCTGATGATGGTGCGAGAAGATTCAGCCCCAAAGAGAAATGGGACAAGTGGACTGAGGCAGAACTCAATACCTTTGCATTTGGGGTTGATGCCTGTTTTGTGCCACAGGATTACCCCTTTGCTTTTGCAAGCAGGAACTACCTGGCTTTGGGAATGGAAAACTGGAGAATTTCCCTGGTGTCTATCTGTGAAAGTACACAAGTCCTGGAAGAGCAGAGGTGTTGCTCTGAGGTGGGATACGACTGGGTTAATGTGGGACAGAGTCAAGGTCTGAAGAATGCAGTGGAGTTAGAGAGTTGGGGGGCACGATGAATTGCTGGGCAGGATATGCACAGATGGAGAGAGATCTTGGAGGAGGTCCCAAAATTGCCCTATTTTGTACATTTGGGAAAATCATCATTCTTCTCATCAGGCATATGTTTTGGGAATGGGCCAAGAGAGGTTTCAACAGAATCAGAATCACAATCTCAGCTTTCTTTTCTTAAAAAAAAACCAAAACCTAAAACAATACACCAAAAAATATGGAAAAAAAAGAAAATCAATCAAAAAACCCTCAAACAAAAAAACCCCCACCAAAACCCAACCAACCAAAAAAACCTCACCCCAACCAAAAACCAACTAACCAAATACTAAACCCCCTCCCCCCACCAAACACAAAAAAATCCCCAAACCAGACTCATTATTTTGGGATCATTTTTATATGCATTGAGAAGCTTTTAAAAAATAAATAAAAATCTGTTAACTGTTAATATCTCTTGGTTTTGTTACCCAAGTATAAACAGGAGTTTCACACAGATTCAGGACAGATGTAGAGGCAACTTGGGAAAAGTGGAATGACAGGAAATTATGTTGGTCACAACTGAAATGCTCAGCACAACCAAAGCACGTGAGCTAGTGAACCTTTTTTACAGCATATGTTGCCCCTGTGCCACAGACTGTTAGTTTTCTCTTACCCGGAGCAGATGGAGAAAACCTCTGGGGATGGGATTTTTCTCCTGTGACTGGAGAAGAGCCTGTGCGCACTCCGGAGCGAGAAGAGTCACACCTCTTGTTTCTTATGTCTAGCTTAGCAGGGAAGCTCCACGAGGATCATGGCTGTACTGGATCCATGTTTGTTTAAGGTGCTGAGGGATGCTGAGGTCAGGCAAGCTTCTCCTGCTGCAGTGGGGAACTGCTGTAATAACTGCTCTTTCTGCTGTTGCAGGCCACACAAGGATGAGATATTTATTAGGCTAATGAGCAAATTATAATTCAAAGCTTCAGGATGAACAAAAAAAGAAATGTATGTTAGTTCCCAACTGGTAATGGTTGTAGGATGAGAGTCTTAGAATTCTTGAATTTCAAAGTTTTCCCAAGTGACCTGTGCTTGGTTGAGATGCAGCTATATATGAGTATGTAATTATCTTATTTAATGTAGAAATAGTATGTATGCATCATGGTCACAATATGGAGAATGAGGGGAAAAAGCAAGCTTACCTCATTTCCTGCCCTTTTCTGTCAATTCCCATGCATAAAGCACACAGAAGGGGTATTTTTGTTTCCTAGGGGGATATTTTTCTTCCCCCCACTTAAGAACATGTTGAAAGCTTTGGTCATGCATTCAAAGTCAGCTGTGTTTGGTCTGTGGTGCAGAGGTCTAAGTAGGCATTAGGATATGACCTGCCTACTGTACCTGTTTTGTATCACCTGCGTACACAGAGGGAGGTTTTGTGTACATTGTGCTATCCAAAGGCAGTTTTGGATTACAGTTTATCTGGGCTGGATTCAAAATCCTTAAGGAGAAATGCTCTTTAATCATTCAAGCTGGATGCTGCCCGAGTTTTGGAATCTCGCAAATATGTTGGCATTTATGTAATAAATACAAACTTTAAGAGTGTTTCTTTTCCTTGAGGAACTCTTGACTTCATAAGCTTTTATTGTGAGCTGGTTGTTAGGCCACTGACTCCCTCTCCCCATCCCAAAACAAACAAATAAATAGAACCATATGTAGTTGACTTCATCCTCCAAACAGGCTCTTCATAGGCTGTTTCCCTATGAAATCAGCAGTTTGTTTGGTTTTTTTTTTTTCCAAGTTTTGAGACATGCCAGACCACTGGAGGCTGCATGGAGAAGGAAGATGTTAGCCCTGGTGATGACTCTTAAATCAGTTGTCAGCTCAGTCTGAAGTGTCAGTCCTTTTCCCATAGCTGAAGTCACTGCAACATGTTTTTCTTGCCACGTTCCCTGAGCTGCAGGAGCGAAAGGCTTTTAAAGACATTCTTTGTTGTTTGGGTTGGGGGTTTTTTTTGGTCCAAAATAGAAATATTTAATCAACGTTTTAATCATAGTTTCAATGTCCAGCCAAACAACATTATTTTTTTTCAGTGGCTGTTTCTGGTTTAGACTCAGCATAAATCTGTTTCAGTCTGTCAGTGGTGCAGTCCAGTTCTAGCTATGAAGTGACCGGAGTACAGATCATCCTGATTCTGCATTTTATTCTGCACGATACTCCTGACTTGCCATGTGGTCAGTCACTTATGTATTTATCTTTTATTTCCATTATCTTTGAAATCAGGGTAGCTCTTGGTAAACACTCAAAGGTTTTGCAGTTGTTTAATATAGTTGATATTGGTAGAGCATGCACCACATTTTAATGATAGAGAAGGAGGGATGCACCTGGGAACCCTGCAGAATTGGGATGAAGATCATGAAGGGGCAGAACTGGACCAGTGACAGAAAAAAAGGGAAGTCCAGACCAAGGGGTACCAGCTGGTGTTGATTTCTGAGAAATGAGAAGGATTATGCAAATAGTGAGAGGAAAGGACATGGTACAGATCAAAGAAGGAAAGGAAGTGGAACACAAATGAAAGCAGAGATTTGGACTAAGGTGTATTAAGGAGTTGGAAGAAAGAAAAGGGAATAAGGAAAAAGGTTTGTTCAGGTCAATTAGCTTTATAGATTGCCTTTATCTGATTTTTACTTTTGAGACATTACCCTTATGTTTCTAATCTTGAAGCAAAGTGATGCCGTTTTGTTTTTTTTTAAGCATCTGACCACTCTAAATCATAAAATCATTTGGAGTAGGAAGACCTCTAAAATTTGCTCTTTGAGGTCTTACTGGTGTCTGGTAGCACGCTCCGTTCCCTAGAAAATAGCCCCTCAAACTCTCGTGTTAATGGCTTGGCACAGTCCACTGCCACTTCGTCCTGGTGGCTTTCAAATTGTTGTCCTATTTTGTAGAGAACTTCTAACATGTAAAGCATTTAAGAACATCAACAAAAAGTAGCTATGGAAAGTGTCTTATCTGTGGATTATTTTTTGTCTTGTTTTTATTGTTTAGAGACTAAGGTACCTGGTTTAAAACTGGGCCAAGTAACACCTCTGGTTTTGTTTGGTTCTTGGTGGTGGTTGTCCTCTTTTCCCTATTGCCAGGTCTATATGTAAGGAAGGAGTGGTGAGGGGAAGTGGTGCAGTAGGGATGGTTTGTGATGATTTGTCATGAAATAAGAGGAGGATGGCCTGTGCTGGGTTGAACTGGGGGGGGCTGGGGAGTGCTGCTGTTCCTATTGTTCTGCCAGACTTCGTGATTCAGCCACAAAGCAGCTGGTTCTCAAAATTAATTTTTAAAACTTGCCATTTTGAAATGGACCGGTTTAAAACATAATGCATAATGAAGCACAATGCAAAACATTGACTGATACTTTGAAACTATCTGAAGATGGATTAATCGCTTGAAAATTCTCCCAGTAAAAATATTTGTATTGTCTCCCAACAAACCAGTATGTTGGAGCTGAAGTGTAACCTTGGGTCTCACGTAAGTTTCTGCAGTGACTAATTAGGCAGTGGAAAAGCAGAGATCACCTCACCTCTGTCCGCAGCACTGGTCAAAAAAGTTGTGGAAAATACAAGCAACCACTGCAATCCTGCATTTTAAAAAGGGGTGGAGATGGAGAGGTATCGCATTAACTAGCAGCACCCATTAAGGTGAATAAGTAGAGACTTGTTCCTTAATGCATGGTGGTCATCCCTGGGAGCCAAGAGAGCCCTGCTGGGGGTCCTGCTGCTGCTTGTCACCACCGCCACAGAATGAAGCAGGCACCGTGCAGGACATGGTGGGATGTGGTGTCCTGGGCCGGATGGACTGAACGGTGCCGCCAGATGTAGCAGCTCCTGTGTTAGGCTTTGATCTAATCTCCTTCAGACAGTAACAGTACTGTGAAATCTTCCAGGTGCCACAGCATTTGTCTCCCTTGAAACTTGGGAGGGCAGGGGACAGCAGGGAAGAGGATTCTGGTCTTTTTTTTATAAATCTTGTTTAGGCTTTTATTTGCCTGGGTTTTTTTCCCTTTGGAGAGTGCACAGCTGACTATTTCAGGCTATTTTTCGTCTTCAAGAAATCCCTATGAAACGATCAGAGGGTTTGAGGGTCTGTGAGATGCTTCTGTATTTTGAGTCTTAATCACTTAGGTGAAAAAGAATAAGTAAATTATATATTGAACCGCTAACTGGTGCTGAGGCCTGGTGGTTTCCATGGCAACTGGGCTGGAAATAGCTGCCTGTGATGTCACCAGCACGGCACAGGTAGAGTCGAATCCCGCCACTGTTTCTCCCTGAAGAAGTGAGTGCGGTGGGCACAAACACCTTGACATTGCAATTAACATATGCAAATATCCCAGCCACCCTGGGGGTACCTGTCCCTTGCCAGGGTACAGCAGGCATGTCTGAGCCCTCTTGCAGGGACTGAGGGAGGCCAGATCCCTGGACCTCACACCTGCCCTCTCTGCATTGGGGTGCAGCCACAGGGTGAGGCTTCCAGCCCCACGTCCGGGTTGAGTGACTCGTGTCTTCTCCTCCACTGCCGGTGCCCCCAGTTGCTCAAGCTCCTCCTCTAATTCATCTTACAGCTGCAGTATTGCATGTGAGAGGGGAGAGATTTCTACTGGAGATGGATAAAAAAACTGGTAGGTTTGTGTGGTTTGTTTTTTTTTTTTAATACTCGATGGTGTAAGTTTTGTTGTTTTCTGGATGATTTCATTTTATTTTCCCTTTCTTTTTTATCTTCAAGATGCCAGGAATGTAAACTCTGATCTTTTCTGGCATTGCTGAAGGACAAGTGGGAGGTGTAAATGAATCTATGAATGTGAATGTTTAGAACGTTAATTGAAGGGGTGAATGTGGTGAATCTTTAACAACGGCCTTCTCTACCTAAAATATTAATTACTTGTTGAAGTAAATACATTTTAAGCAAAACAAACAACCAGCCTAATTCAGCATCGTTATTTGATTATCCTGGTAGAATCATGAATAGAGGTTCTGCCTGCTGAAGCCTCTTGCACTGTACAGGTACAGGAGTGTCACACCCGACTGTGACAGGAACTGACCCCTGCTGCAGCCTGGGTAGTCACAGGCAAAGTGGATGTGAAGAGTAGGCTGCTGTTCAGCTGTGAAATTGAATATTCTATAGTCAGCAACACCAAAAAGCCGCCCCACTGATCTGATTACCTAGCTCTATACATGACCAAAACATAGTAGATATAATACCTCCTTCCATGCATTTTCTGATGTTTGTGTCCAATTTAGTTTTAGCTGTCCCAAGGGATTGCACTTGCAATGTTTTCCTGAGAAGATGAGACCATATGTGTACTTGTTAAGGTGATTTGTCCTCTTTTCCCCATGCAGCAACAGGCCTGTGTGTTGCATTTCTTGCTTTCTACAGGATCTAAGCATAGTCAGTTCATGTTGAATGATCCTCTTTTTAACTTATGCCTTTCAGGGGTTTGTAGACAGTTCCTGGCTCATTGGCCATTGCTTAGCAAGCTCTTACAAATAATACTTCTGTTTGTAAATTATTTCTCATTCTTGGTAATGCACTTGTTGCTCTTCTGCAACCTTCTATTTTGTTACGAGTTTTTTGAGCAGGTGTAGTCCAGAATTCAATACTACCAGCTTTCTGGTATGGTTGCAACCAAAATAATTTGAGGCTAATAGATAATCCTGAAATCACGTGCAGCAAGTGCAGCTGTTTGCCTCCAGCAGTGGCCACTTGTACACAGAAGTAGCTCTGTTACACTGGCAGTATCTTGAAGAAGACTTGTATCCTGTGTCTCCTTTGCCAGTGCCATTGCAGTGGCTCTGAGTATGAAATGCTGATGTTTCTTCTGTTGTGAGGAAACTGAAATTTGAGATGGGTCTCATACTGTCTCTTTCCTTTGGTCAAAACAGATGCACTCCGGGTGATGTTTTACATTTAGATGTAAATGCTTATCTGTCATATAAGCATAAAAAAATCCAGTGTTTATAATGAGAAAAATGACACGGGGCAATGGACAGGCAGTTTACTTCTTGCCTGGCTCACAGTGTGTTGTTTGCAGATAGTGACTGCAAGGACTGCCTGTTATGCTTCACAGGCCAGCAGTGACCCGTGGACCACAGTTTGGAAGATGCTGTTCTAGGGCTTTATCTATACTAGAAAAACAAAGACAAATGATGCATAGTTTATCGTCCTGTTGTAAAGGTAAATGACATTGTGGAATGGTTTGGGGTTTTTTTGTTTTTAATGTCACGAGCTGATTCTTGCACGTGCTGCAGCTGTGTTTCTGCTGCCAGAGGTGAAATAACAGTCCTGATTTCATCAGCGTAGAAGCAGATAAATGTCCTTGGAACTACAGAAGATTTCTACCTTTATCATGTAATTTCTTTTGGAAGCATCTCCAAGTACTAGTAGCTCCTTTTTCCTTCTTTTGATGGACTACTTTAAACCATTCCTATTATTGTGGCTTCCAGGGAGTTTTTTCTTTCAACTTGGTTTGTAGGCAGTTCCCCAATAACTGGAGAGATAGGAATTGGAAAAATACAAAGATCTCCAAAACCTTACTGACAAAAGGGAAGCTTTGCAATGCATTTCCCTGCTGCCATCCCTAGTCAACTGTGCTACCACTAGGGATGAGGCAGAGAAGCTAGAGATCATCTATGGCTTGTTAGAGGCAACATCAGAATTTAGAACTGAACGCCTAACTGCTCAAGGCTTTTGAGTAGTCATGAAAATCTGTCTTGGTTTAGACACCTTAGTGTTAGCTAAGCGTTTAGAGGATCCTTTCTCTACTTAGACATGCAGCGATCATGTATGGCATGATGCTTTAATCATTCGATCAGCATTTCTGTCTTAAGGTACACACTAATATTCACACTTGTTGCATTAATTCCTCAGAGTTTCTTACACTTCCTATTTCTTATGCATCTGACTTTCAAAAGGTGAAAACTTTGGGTCAAAAACGGGCACAGTTTTGTCATATAGCCCTGTTGAGAGGATGAGAAGGAATGGCGCTGCTCAGTGTTCCCATCAGAGTCCTTGGCAAATGCATCTATCAGGAAGGATTTGGTGACGGGTGTTAAGATAATGAGCCACAGGGAGGTGGACTATGACTTTTCACTGCTTGTCACCTCTATTTTTCTCCCAATTCACAAGGTCTTCAGAAAAAGGAAAAGCTGTTAGTACTGCTGACTGCTCAACTCTCGCAGAGCTCTTGATGTCTGCAGATGCTGTGTCTAGTACCTGTGCAGTGGTATTGCTCTGGAAGGGTGACAGCGCTTCCCCAAGAGTATGGAGGTGTATTGTCTTCTACACTGAGGCTGATCAGGTTCTGGTGGCTGCAATCTCCAAAATTAGATGGTTTGTGTTTGGAATTAGGACATCATCAATGGGGCCTACTGAGGAGAACCTGGTGTTTATGCACCCTAAAAATATCACTTTGTCTTCCCTCTGCCATAGGGTAGATGAGAGGGGAAAAACAGGACTGAATGTGGGACTCTGGGAATGAGAGGGACAGGGGATGGGTGGGAGATGATCCTCAGGGAATGAGTCTGGGTGGAAAGTGGTGGGCCCCATTTAAAATGGCTGCTGCTGCATTCAAGGGGCCATTTTAAGTGCCTGTTATCCTACTCTCGCTTAAGGCTGTAATTTGAATGAATGTGAAGCCAACAAAAATGTTAGATTCCAGTACAAATCTGTTCTGATTTGGGGATTCATCCGAGTCCCAACAATGCGTAAAGTACTGCAGAATGAGAGGTGATACACTGTGGAAATGTAAGATATGAATTTTATATTTATTACTGACTTGGCAGGGTGCTTTTCACATCACCATTCTGGTACAATTTTGATTAGATTTTTATGCTGAGCATTGGAGAAACACTGCTTGTGTGTACGTAATTCTCTTTCCCTTTTGTGCATCCCTTCTCTGATAAGGAGAACTCTGTGCTGATGAGACAGGGTTGTCACTCATTGCACTGTAATGACACAGCTCAGACAATACCAGTAAAAACTTCCTCTGCCAGTGTGGCGGATGTGTGTTGACATGGAGCAGAGTGCCGCTAGCAGTGGGAGAACAGGTAAGTCTCTGTCTTGCCCAGTTGACCTCTGCAAGAGTTCAGAAGGGTGATGGTAGTTTCCCTCATGTTGCTGCATGTGGGAGAACCTGTTCAATGGTCCTCAGTCCGTGCGTTGCTCTCGTTTGTTACAGATTGTTGTCTTGTAATGGATTTTGTTTACTCCCAGCATGTGCTGGCTCTGAACTAGCACTGAAGGCAGATAAAATTCATCTGCAGATGGAGTGCTGTCTGTTTTCTCACAGGTACTCATTTTCTTTAAATGGGAAAGCACCAGGAAAATACCCTTCTCTACAGACTACTTTACAGAGTCAGAGTTCTGGGGCAGTGGTAAATCTGATGTGTATATTTATACGTATTTAGTTATTTTTGCAACCCTTGTCTTCTGTATAGGGCTTTTTACAAGTATTGATGCACATATTTTACTTTGCTTTGTGTTAAAACTAGTAGCATCCCCATTTTATAGCTTCATAAAGGACTGTGTTGTGTGGTTTGAGATGGTGCAGGAAGTCTGCATTAAAACTGGGAACTGAACCCAGACTTCTGGAATTCTCGGTTCAGTGTCCAATACCCAGGAAGAATGAGGGAGAAGGCAGGATGATTTTTGTGCTTATTTAAAGATACATTGCATATTTTTGTGTTGAATTGGCTTCTGGAGATGTGCAGCTTTGATGTGGCATTTTTCATTAGAATAATCAATTTGAGAAAGAGCTTAAAAGGACAAAAATGCAGTAGTTTCTTTGCATCTTCACCACAAACAGCGGTGCAATTGTACTTCAGGAATGCACTTGGCTTGTGGCATTTGGTGGAACCAAAAGACTTCACTCAGTGTGATACTGGCAGAGCAAAATGTCTGAACAGATGATCATCAGCAAGTTGATTTACCTCAATGAGATTATAAATTTTCATCTGAGCTATAGTACCTAGTTTGACTCAGTGATCCTTCTTCATTGTAGTAAGTAGCAAAATGTTTGCTTAAACCATCAGGAGGTTCAGTTTTGCTGTGACTTGGCTGGCAAATGGTACCTCAATTGCTTCTTTGTGTGTTTGCAGCTCTTGAACTGATTTTGGTGAGTAGCCGTTGTCAATGGAAGGCACGTGAAAGGAAAAGCCGGGGAGTTACCTGCTTGTAATCATTGTCCTCACTCTAGCCTGGATAGAAGCAGACCTGCTTGCAGTGCTGATGGTGGAAATAAATGAGAATAGATTTTCTAGGTCTAAGTTGCTGGCCTACTGAAGTAATTCTGTCACCCCCTTTAGAGCTGTGAACTCCTGTATTCAAAGGTTTGTCAGCAAATGGAGAAAGCTTAAGGTGGTGTTTTATAAGTTAGTAGTTTAGTCCCTACTCTTGCTCTTTGCAGAAAAGGTGGAGAGCCTTTCTGTTGTTGAGAGCCAAGATGCCCTTTTGGGCAGCCACACGATGGCCCATACCTTCACGTCACCCAGCAGTGATGTGTCAGGTCAGCTGGCTCCAGCCCATGCAAAACGAACGTGTGATCTGTGCCCAGCCCCTGGGTTCTAGATCTTCTACCTGAGGTCTAAAACCTTAAAATAGCCCGCGTTCAGGGCCCACCTCTCCAGGAGGAAACCTTGCTTTCAGTGTAAAACCACTGTGCACTTACACTTGCCGAGGCAGGGAAGTTGGCATGCAGTAAGCTGGGGTGTGAGTTTATGGCTCCCCAGCTGTTCTCAACTATTTTGTGTGGGCATTTTTCACTTGCACTTAAGAGCTGAGCTGCTTGCTCCAGTAAGAGTGGCTACGGTGTGATGATGTGCTGTACAGCAGTGCCTGGTGTGCTATATGCTCAGAGCCCGGCTTATTCGTCCCTTCCCAGGGCAAACAAGCCCTTGGCCCTTGGCTGACACTTGTATTTTACAGGTGGCCATGCAGAATCAGAGCAGCAGCAAAGTGATGGGGTGAGACTGAGGAGCTGTGAGACCAGCAGGGCTACACACCCCTCACCAGACACGGGTGGTGGTCTGGGACATGTCAGGCCTAAGTGTGCCCTGGCCATGGCAGCAGCATCGCTAATGCGAGTGGAGAGTGCCTGTGTGGGATGGGAGCCGCGTCCTGGAGAGCAGAAGCGAGGGGAGCCTCCGGATCACGGCGGCGGCAGGTTGTGCCGGCAGGACCCTGCCTCTCCCGTGCTTTTGCCCCAGACTGTCCTTGGCAGAGCCCGCTGGCGGGCGCAGGCAGGAGGGGGGAGCACGACCTGGCATCTGATCAGCCTCACTCACCTCTGCCCGGCCCTGGCTGCCTGCCGCCTGTCCGGCTGTGCCAGGCACCCCATCCCTGCCCGGGCTGCAGAGGGGAGCCCCGCATCCAGCCCAGCAGAGCAGCGGGCCTCCCCCACACCCCCGTGTCAAGCGCGTGTTTAAGCTTGTGCTAGTCTCCTGGACACCTTCCCGGTGAGTTTTCCAGAGAATGACTACAGATGAAACGCAATTAGACACAGATGGACGAGGGGTGGGGGAGGGGTGGGAGATGAGCCGAGTTTGGAAATGGGGGGAGGGGAGCGGTTAATTGCCAGGCCGTGAGGCAGGACCGGCATGTGCGAGAGGGATGTGTGCGAGGAGCAGAGGTCCCCGCTGGGAAACGCTCGCTGGGCTGGGGCCGGGAACCTGAGGAGGTCTCTGTGCTCTCGACGGCTGCCGCCGCCGCTGTTGTGGTTGTTGGAGAGCCAGAGGGAAGCAGCAGGCGTGTCTCAGGGATGATTAATCATGTATGGCAGCAGCGAGGAAGGAGGACGCGGTGCGCACACGGAGACCTGCACCTCCCCTACCCCTGCGCGCCTTTGGCTCCTCGACAGCAATCTCTTCTACTCGGAAATGCAGCCCCAGAGGAGGGCAGTCGGAGGGGGACTGTGTTTTGCCTGAGCCGAGAGACGGCTCCTTACCCAGCCCATCCGCCAGGAGCTTTGAGACTTAAGAAACTTAAATCCGGGTCTGGAGAAGAATGAAAAAAATGTCAAAGCAGGGAGTTGAGCTAGTTCAGGTGGGAGGAGAGGCAGAACTGACTGAAGGCTTAATTGGTGAGGAGCACGTAAAAAATAAAAGCGTGTTTGGCAACAGCACGCTGCAAGCGCTTCCTAGTTGGAGAGGTGGGAACAGGGCACAGAGCAGGCCAGATTGTTGCAGGTGTCTCTTTGCCTCAGGACTTGTCAGCCTCCTCTCCTCCACACCCTGGTGCTACCTAAAAAAAGAAAAAGATATTTAGATATAATGTGGTTTCTCTTTTGGGAAAGGAATCTGGTTTTAGGTCTCCAGGATTTGACTTTTAATGCTGTAAAGAAAATCTTAAAAAATAGAAAGCTGCTTGTGTGTGTGTGTGTGATTTTTTATGTGGTCAGAGCCTTGCACAAGGAGAGAACCAGAAGGTAAGAATATCTCAGACTTCCAAAGTAGGCATGGTAGGGCCACTGGCAGGCCTGCAACGTATAACCAGGCTTCCCAATCCAGTGGCCATTATCTGCATGCACACCTTCCCCTTGCAATTTCTCCCGCAAGTAGCTGAAAACATCCCTTTTCTCCTGCTTGCCCATCAAAGCTAAGGCAGTGCTAAGGCAGTATTCTTTCCACTCTAACTTACAGTGGGTAATGGCAGTGTTCATACTTTTCCCCTCTAACCTCAAAGACTTCCTCTCACAGTCTAATAGTTCTTTTGGGGAGCTTTTCACTGAAGGAAGGTGATTGTATTTTCCTGCCTGGTATTTCGTTCTGCTCATCATTTGCTTGGACACCCTCAACTACAGGTGTCTCTTCTGTCAGTGAGGTGGGATCTCTGGGCTAATTTTTGTAGGGTTGTTTGGATGCACTGCTTTTATGTTTGTCCTTGCAAGATTGCTAGAGAGTGTTATTTAATGCTCCACATTTTCCACATGCCACTTCCTCATGCAATGCAGAGCTGTGGCCAGAATCTGCAATGTACTAATTTCTTTATTTTCTTCCTCTTTTTCCTTTTTCTTAGTTGTTCTAAATGTAGTTAAGTAGTATTTCACAAAGCTAAATATCATCGCAAAATAAGAGAGGAGTAGGGCACACAACTTGTTCAAAGACAGGACTGGCATGGGTCTCTCCAGACAGAGTTAAGTTTGTTATGAAATGTGTGCTGCAGAGCTGTGGAAAGCTAGGGTAGTGCTGATGAGGTTGGAGGTACCTATGCAGAGGTGTTTTGGGATCCACGGCTTAAAAAGCAATGTAGTTTTTCAAGCAGAATCAAAACACATTGGTGGCATCAGAAGCTGACAAAACCGAGAGCTGGAATAAATACTTAATGCTCCTCCCTGCGAGACCTCTGCTCGCAGCCAGTAGTCATGGAAAACAGGACAAAACAGATGTGGATGCCCAAGCGAGTGAATAGGGCTCCTTTATGTATTGCTGTTGTGAAGCAAGGTGTTTTCCTCTCCTCACCGATTTGACGCGCTTCCTTTGTGGTGGCAGTGGCCTGGGACAGCAGTGGGAGGAAGGTGCTGGAAGCAGCTGGCATGTTGCCCCCGCACCAACCCAGCCGGTCTAATTTTGGGATCTGAGCAGTGTAACAATCTCCTTCACTTAGGCTTTGTGGAGGGATGTCTCTGCCTTGCCTGAAGGGACCATCTACCTGTTTTGAATGTTTGGACCCAGAACCAGTAGAGGGGCAGGAGAGTGTCCAAGCTGTGGGCACCAGTGCAGCAAAGATGTTTCCATTCGGAGCTCTTCCTGAAATGGCGTTCTCTTAAGGGCGAGCAGCAAAGGATGGGGCAGCCTGTGGTCTATTGCCCCTTCTGCATCCACCAAGGGGCTGATGTGAGCAGGGGACTTGTGCTAAGGCTTACCTCACAGTGTATGTGATATAAGAGAAAGGAGGGAAACCAAGGAAAAAAGGATGTAAGCCAGGGACAAGAGGATGCAATTTGCTCGCTCAGCTGGCGGATGGGCAGCAAGAGGAGTGTGTTGCTAATTAGTGTGAACTATTGATCGCATTTGGACAGAGGTGATGCTGTGATGGGAAGTAGCATCCACCTTTGCACTACTGGACCATCGAGGGCATTATTTAGTCTTTTTCCAGTTCAGGGATCATTTTGGTGAGCCTTCCAGCTTTGTGTTGCCCTCCAGCACCAGTGCTGGTGGCAGTGGTGGGGTCTTGGCTCCCTGAGGACTGCAGCTTGTGAGAGTAGGGGTGGCCAGGACTCCCCCATCTCAGTTGGCACTTTGAGGGCCACCTGGTCCCCTTCCCTGCCTGGGGATGCTTTCTGACTGTGCAGGGAGAGCTTTTGGAGGAGCCAGGGGCTGGCTGCCAGGCTGCCTTTAATTCCCTCGGCTGGCAAACAGGAGGCCTGTGTCGGTTGCCGGGGCAATGGCGGGAAGCTGTGTTAGTTTAATGAAGCATTGGGAAGGCTGCTGTTTATTTCAGGGGAGTGGGGGCTCTCTCATCTGTTGGGATGCTCCCCCGGGGTGGATGGGAAACTGCCAAAGGGCTCATAGGCCGAGAGCACCATGCTCTGCCCCTCAACTGCCGTCCTCAGCCCTTCCCCATCCCTTAGCACAGCATGTCTGCCTGCTTCCCTTCCAGCCGAGCCCAGCATTTTCAGTGCTGAGCCGTCAAACATGTCCTCTTCCAAAAGCACCTGCCCTTTCCTAGGGAAGACCACCTTGCCCCCTCCTGTGTTGAGGACCTTGTCCTTGCCCCATGCAGGGTGTCTCCCTCCCCGGTGCCAGGATGCCGGGCTGGATGCCCCATCCCCTTCAATCCCCCGCCTGGGGTACAGTGCTTACCTGACTGGGGTGTTGAACTCTCTTTATTTAAGCAAATGAAGACTTGAAGCATCAATGTCTTCATAGTAAAGGTGACCTACAAAGGAGGGAGGAGAAGAATGAAGAGGGGGGAAGGGGGAAGGCGCCTTGCGTTATGCCCCTTTTCCAGTGTCTCCTTTTGATTTAAAAGGAACCTAATGGGGGGCTTGGGCTTTTTTATCCTTCTTTGCTTCTTTTCTTCCCAGCGTGTTATTTCAAATACAAAAGGATTTCTGGTCTTGTTTAACCTCTAGGGGGGAGGGGGGATTTGATGCACAACTTGAGCACTAATAGGCTTATGACTATTCAGAAAAAAACTTCATTAACCAATTATTTTAAAAATGAGCCTTATTCAGACCTGTTAAAAATCAAGAGAGTGTAAATGGGTGTGAACAAACAAATACTAGGTGGAGAGGATGCCTGGAAGTTCAGTAAGCCGTGTCCATTTAATAAAAGGGTAAGAAAACGCCTCAGGCCACAGACCAATGAATTTTCACTAAAAAAAAAAAGGGAAAATAAGACTATTTTTTTGCAAAAGAAAAAAAAGAAAAGGCTTTTTCACATGTGAAAAGATTGATGCATTTGATAAGGCTATACAAACGAAATGCACCTGATTTTCTTTCCTTTCTCCCCTCCCCCCCTTTTTTTCTGGTTCCTATTAAAAATGCCATATAAACAAACGCTGTCCCGGCTGATGCTTCCTCAGCTGGGGTAGCAGAGCCTCCCCTTGTCTCTCCGGAGCAGCTTTCCGGACCAGCCCTTGCAGGACCAAATCCCCCCCTCCCCAAGTCCAGCGGCACATGGTGCGTGCCCGTGCCCTCGGCCAGGGCGGCAGCATCCTGTGGCGCTTTCCAGGTTGCCTGTGCCAGCCCTGCCATGTGGATGGAGCACAGGGAGCCCATCTCTCAGCGTGAAGCCCTCATCAGCCCAAACTCTCCGACGCCCTGTTGCTAAGACTCCCTCTCTGGCCCGATTCTCCCTGTATGTGCGAGTCTCGCGCCCTGTGGACGGCGGTAATTAAAAAACCTTGGCGGGGATATTATTGAGTTAACAGTAGTTATTTGTCAGGCTGCTGGAGGGGGGGAGAGTGATCTATCCCTAGGGAAAGCTGCACTGACGAGGGGTGGGGGGGAGCAGGAGGGAGGAGGAAGTGGGGGCGAGATTGGCAGGTGACTGCCAGCTCCGAGGAGATGACAGCGGCAGCAGCTCCGCCAGTCCCACTTGAACACTGCACTGCAGGTACTGGGTTAATGGGTGGGAAGTGGTGAAGAAGAATATCAGGGTGGGTGGCTGGAGGGGAGGGTGTTGGCGTGGGGGAGTTGATTTCTGCTAAACGCCAAGATAGAGATGACACTCTCTGTATACATGTAATCATTAGAGTTTTCGTTCCCAAGAATATTTTCCTTCATATAATTTTTTAAAATGCAGAGAAAGCTTTTCCCAAACGTGACAGTATTCTACCTACAATCACTTCCCCCTTGCCAATATTATTATGTGCTACAAAAATGGTCTGGAATGGTGTACTATTTTTGACCATTTCATTTGGGTTATTTGTAATGAAATTTTAATTCTTAAGGTGCTAGGAATAGGTTCCTGAGTCCCACACCATCTCCATCTAGTAGCAAGGCCTTTTTACTGAATGTGAGACTGCATTACAATCTAAACCTCACAATTTTCTTGTTTGATGACACTGACTATCCAACTAGAAAATTCATGTATCCTCCTTTTGCAGGACTGGCAGGTTAGACCCTGACTGAAGTCCTGATTGACATCTGCAGACAGCATTCTTGCTCATGCTGTCTCTCTCTCTCTCTCTCTTCTCTCTCTCTCTCTCTCCTGTACTCAGGGCTTGTCTCTCTTTTTCCCCTCTCTTTTCCCTTTTGGAGGGCAAAACATCTTTTTGCAAAGGGCTGAGGACACACACCGCACAGGGAGATAAAAGCAAAGAGCTCTCATCCCATGTAAGAGTTCATAGATCCGTAACTCAGGGGGCTGGCCACAGGGTTTGACAAAGATTGAGATCCCTCTGTCTTTCTCCCTTCTTACGTATTTGAATTTGAAAAACAAAACCAACCAGGGTTATCTCAGATGTGCAATAGTGAGGATTTAGATGTCAGCTTCACTATCAGCTTCACTCTTTGTGCACAAAGAGAGAAAGAGGATCACAGATTTGCACCAAAGCTGCGCTGAGTGATGCCAATGCCTTGGTTTATCACAGTGAAGGAAGCCCATGCCTCTCCCTGCCCACTACAGCACAGTTACACCCCAAGGCCTTACGCAGGCAGCGCCTTGGTTGGAGTCCTGTGTTTTCCCTCCCTGCAACAGGAGCCAAGTTTAAGGAATTGGCTGAGAGTTCAAGGCATGCATATGATTGTAGACCTCCATGATACAGATAGCAAAGGGAGGAAGCTTAAAAAAATTTCTGATTCTTCTCCCTCCTAGCACCAACATCTTCCTGTCAAGCATTTAGCCATAAAAAAATGTGCCTTTTCTCTTTGACCTGCCATAACTGTGGAGAGGGTCAGCACCTGTGTCTGTGCACCTGTGGTGTTACAGGTTTTAGTCAAGAGACTAAAGGTAAGGTGTCCTGAGCTGGAAAACAGCTTATAGGCTGGTTTATACATCCACTTCAACCTGTGACTCACGTATCATCATACTGGTGTGCTTATCAGGAACGCCTGCAACAAAAGGGGCAAACCACCTTTGATTTTATAGCACTGACATTGGCACGCTGATTTATTTTACATGGAGGTATGTATTTTGACTGCTTGACAAAGAAAATCATGCCTACAATAGCTTCTTGTCAAGCAATTAATCCTACTAAATGGAAGCATGACCAGCACCATACATTTTGTCATCTCTTCTGTGGGGTAGTTTCCAGAGTCCTGGTGTGACCAGTTTAATGGAAGTGTGTTTTAACCTGGTGACTACCTGCAGTCTTCGTTGAACAGCATGAGCAGCTTTGGGCATTTACCAGCTTTGAAAATAACATCATGGGTATCTTAAGTGTACTTTTCAAGCTGGTATTGGTTTTAAAGCCTAGCAGCTGACCTTATGGCCATATATACAGATCACACACACACTGAACTGCTTACCAGGAACGGCAGTTACTTGAATGCAAAGAAAATTTACATCTTTTTCTCCTGCCTTCATCTTCCTCTCTTCTGTTTTCAATGTGGAATGAGGATCTTGAGGATGCCTTCAGCTGGACCATGAACTCCCTGGCCTGTCAGTTTTGCTATGGATAGAATGGGCTCGCCGTGTAAAGTGCTACTGCTCTTTGGATGCTTGCGCTACAACCTGCCATATTTTCACCATTACTGGCACATGGCAGCAAGAGTTTAGCTGCATGTAGCCTTGCTTGGGGGTAAAAGAGGCTGGGAGAAGACACCATCAGAAGATACAAACAAATCCGCTAGTCCAGAGCTCACAATTACCAGGACTGAGATTTTGCGCAAATCTCAGGGTAGCTGGAGCGGGTAACACAAAGCCAGCCCTGGGAGCTCATTTTAATTTCAACCATCTTGTGTGTGTGTGTAGTTGGCTGTCTTTGTTTAAAGAACTTGGCCTTCAGGTAGATTTTATTTGGACGGCTTGCTTATCCAAAGAACATTAA
Source organism: Pitta sordida (assembly GCA_013390025.1). Lineage (NCBI taxonomy): Eukaryota > Metazoa > Chordata > Aves > Passeriformes > Pittidae > Pitta > Pitta sordida. Next base: position 359,709 of record WEKX01017597.1, on the reverse strand, counting down.
TGACTTTCCTTGAGGAGTTCCAGCCAGTACCTTTGCACCCCAGTTCTCCTCTAGCCCTGTTTTCTCTTTTCCATAATCTCCCGGTGCCCGGCAGCAAGCCTTTAGGGTACATGCGCAAGCGAAAGGAGCTTGAGTTGGGGAATTAATATTCCTGGAACATAACACCAGCAGCATGCACACGCTGAGGAGAATATTAGAGCTATTAGCGGTGGGAGTTTGGAGTGCATGCAATATCTAGATGGAGAATTCAGTGTGATTAATCTGCCTCTAAGCAGCAGCCTCTGGGCTCTGGGAATTCTGTGGCACGTTTGAAATCAGAACTTTTTTTAATTACCTTTCCGCATCAACAAAACAATTGCAGTTGTGTGAAAATAAGCCCATTCAGTCCCTGCCCTGTCTCTGTTCTGTAGGGTTGTTGGTTTTTTTTTTTTTTTCCTTTTTGGATGAGACATGTTACCAGAGCCTTGAGTATTCATAGTCCCAGCAGCTCTGACAGCACTTTGCACAAGTACAGAGGGACTTAACCTGGGAGACTTGGCCAGCCTCCAAGTCAGGTAATTGCATCATGGGCCAAGTTGGAGCAAGCCCATGCCAGTCAGTGTGCATGTGTTAGATTCCTTCCTCTTCCCCACTTCTTTATTCTGCGTCCCAACAAATGCCCAGGCCTCTCTCCCTTCCCCATTCACCTTCTCGCCTTGCATGGCATGCTGACAGCCGTGTTGCCTTCCCGCCACAGGCAGGCTGGGAGAGATTCCCCAGGAGAGGAGTGGGATAAACATGGAGGTTTCCTCTCATGCAATAAGCAGGATGGAAAAAGATAGATAAAAAAGATGAATCCATATAAAAATGGTAGTGAAGTTGTGGCCAAACAAGGAGCAAGACTTGCTGAAGGATATGAGATCGGATGGGGTCCTTGCTGTTTGCAATTCATATCTTTTCCCTTCCTCTCACAGGGGCAGGAGAGTTTATTCCTTCCATTGCAGCCTTGTTTATTGTTGTACTGGCACAGAGAAGCCATAAAACAACAGGGGAAGTCTTTCTTGATGCTGTGGCTCTGCCAATGCTGGGATGATGCCCCAAGGCATCTGGGATTCAGAGTTGATGTGGGAAGAGCACACCTGGAAAAGCATCTTCTGGCCGTCTGGATTTTACACTGGATGCACATGGAGCCACCAAGGTACAAAAGTTTCTGACAAATGTCTTGGGCTGCCAGTGCTTCTGCCAGTGCTCTGAGGCACCTTAGCCAGTCATGGGGTGCTCTCACCGTCCAGCAGTGGCAAGCTGGGAATGTACTTGCCAGCTGGCTCATGGCAGGGATCTGGATCGCTTCCTCCTTGCTTCTTGCTCGCTCCATGTACAGATTTCCCTCCTGCCGCACTGGCAGGTTGCAGGAAGGGCAGGCTACAATGGCAGTGCTGTTTTCTCCTCCCTTCTAGGTTGGCGAGGCAATGGGAATTACTTTGCAGGTCTCCATGAGGGCAGGGTTGGAGGTTGGAGAAAGGAGTGGACACAGTGTGAGGATCACAAGCTGTCTCCCTTTTTGGTTCTGCAGTTCCAATAGCTTCATAAATGTAAAATTGTCTGCAATTAGCACTGTTTAATTTTTTAAATGTTAGTTTTTATTTCACTTGGCTGTGGTTGTGCCCTTGGCTTGTTCTTGTAGATTCCTGGTCTTCAGGTATGATTAGCACAGTGTAAGTGTTTGAGCTGTCTTGCTTCAAAAGGTGAAAAAAAATTGTATTTGAAACACAAATAACAGATTTTTATTTTGGGGGGCTTATTTACTGACACATTTGAGGTTGTGTTAAATTTTGAAAAGTTGATGGTAAAAATAGTGCGCCAGCTGAATAAACAAAAAAAGGCCCCAAATCTCACAACTTTCCAGGTCACATTCAGCAAATAGCTACTTAATGACCCTTGTTTTTTGTTTTAGGCTTTATTTCAGAAATGACCACAGAAGTCTTATATCATCAGCTTTTGCTCCCAGAGCAACATCCAAGGATTGCCTTGTATTGGTAGTACGTACATCAAAGCCTCCTGGCCTTTCTTTCATCTGCCCCAGCCTGTTTTCCCCTCCCCAGGGCACCTGAAACCGAAAAATACACTAGGGAATAGAAAACCTCACTCTTTAACCCTATTGCCTTGTTTAGGCCTCATACTGTTACCTAAATTCTGACCTTTAATACCCCTTTTACTTGAATTGTAGTTTAGTAGTGGTTTTGTATCCCCAAGTGGGGGAAAAAAAGCCAAGTGCACACTGATCAGCGTTACCTCTGCCTGGCCCACTGTTCCCAGACCTCTGCCAGGGAGCTGCGGTCACTCTGTGCAGTCCTGCATCGCACGGTGGCTCCCAGCGCTGCCTTCTCAGCGCGTCGCATCCGCCTATGTCAGTCCTGAACCTGCAATCCCCCTCGACCGTGCCCCCCTCAGCCTCCTCCAGGGTCACTGACTGACCACTGACACTGTCTGATTTTCACCCCAGCGCCTCATCCTGCTCAACCCCCGTCAGGTCCAGAGGGGTCACGGCAGGTGGCTCTGTCCCAAAAGGGCCGTGGGAGCCTGTGCCACGTTAGAGGATGGTGTCTGGACTGGGGCTTGCCGTCTGTCCTGCCCAGATCACTTTTAAAAGGTATTTGCATCGTGATCACAAAGTTTATTTGGGGAAAAAACCCAACCACACACCAAAAAAACCCCCAACCCCACAACGAGAAAGGGAGTGTATTTTATATATATATATATAAAAAAGCCATTTTCTCGGCCAGCCATTTCCTGAGTTCCCTTTGTTACTACTGCAGATATGTTTGAATAAGAGCCTTTTCCCCTCCCCTCTCCTGTTACTCCCTGTTCTATCCTGCAGTGAAGTCACAATCCGGCGTTTGTGGGCTCTGTGTGATGTCAGAGGCTCGGTCTTGTGACTTCACCGGCGGGCTCGAGCAGAAGGTNTGCCCGCGGGAAGGGGGGGCTGGGGGCGCGGAGGGCGGCGGGGGCCCGGCGTGGCTGGGCACGGGGAGCCGCTCGCCTTGTCCCTTTTCAAAGGCCCCAGCTGTTGGCTGCTCGCTGCAGTCTGGCTGCTGCTCCGAGACCGACATGTAAACGGGTTGTGGGGTTTGTGCATATGCGTATGGAGGGGGTGGCTTCCCCCCCCCGCCCCGTATTTCTCGTTGATGGTTTTTTTAAATTTATGTTGTTTTGGAGTGTCTTTATTTTTTTTCTCGCTCTGCAGGTTTAGAGTAGCACGGGGGTGGATGGGGAGGGGGCCTGCCATCCCACCGTGATGTGTGGGTGCATCAGGAGGGAGAAGGGCAAGGCCTCAGGGTCACATTCTCAAGGGCTGTGAGATGCCATTTCTTCTTTAATATCTTCTTATTTGGGGGGGGGTTGATTGTTGTTGGTTTTTTTGACTGACAGCTGCACAATAGCGATGTGGGTGCACCAGCAAAGAGCAACCTCAAAATAATAAAAAAAAAAAGGAAGAAAAAGAAAAAAAAAGCGAGGAGGAGGAAAGGGGGGGGTGGGTAGCTTGCCCCTCCCTTCTTCAGCAATTTTTTCCCCCTGTGTCCAATTTACCATTCACTTGAGATTTTGGACAAAGACGGGGGCAGTGGGTGGGCTTCTTTGAGTTTTGTGGTATGATACGACTGGAGCAAGAGAGTAAAGCGCAGACAATTACAGATCGGCGCGAGGGCTTTGCTCATTCAGTCTGTTGAGGAAGCCGTCATTTTGTGTTAGTGTGTGTGTCTGGAGGAGGAAGGATAGTGGAGAGTGACAGTGGAAGGATGCCTAACGTTGTGATGTATTTGTACTTGCTAAACGCCCGCTCCAGGAAAGGGGGGCTTCAAAAGAAAGGAATGAGGGAAAGGGGGGTCCTTCTGAATTTGCCCCGCAGTGTAGCCACTTCGGACTGGACTCTCGCTGCTGGGAACGTGATGATTTGTTACCTCCATGAAAGGGGAGGGCTGAGGAAGGAGAAGTGCATGCAGGTGTCAGGCAGGCTCCTTGCTGCCACCTCTCTGCTTGCGCACCTCACCCCGGTGACTGGGGGGCTTCTCTGCTGCTCTGGTTCGCGAAGCTCCTGGCAAAAGCACCGCATCCCGACTGTCTGCAGCACCAGGCTCCTCTCCGCTCCCGGGTCACTTGGGTCCCGCTGCCGCACTTCACTCCTAAAGACCCAAAGCACATCTTGCTTTTGTAGTTATTTATTTCTTTATTTCAGCTGCTGGACCCTGGTTGTCTTCTGCCCGTACGTTTCAAGGCTGATGAATAGCACCCCCTGCAGTTACAGAGCTGATCTTTTGTAGCACAGATGTATAATTAATTGTGCGGCACTTTTGCAGTCTGAACAGGCAAGTGGGTTCGTGGAAGACACCCACGTACCGCCGCCTGCTTCTCAGACCCCCAGCTCCCCAGCCCTCGGGAAAGGGACCTGTTGGCCACAGCTTAAGAGCCTCTGTCCTACCGTAGTGATGTGAAACAGGATTCAAATCCAGGACTTTGATGGAAAAGCCAAAACCAGCACAAACAACCCCAAACCCAAAGCACTGATGTGCCACAGGACTCCTGTGCCTCTGCTCCAACATGAAAGAACATTTAGGGTTATTTGAATCTCTCATCACAATGGTGATGCTTAGGGATTTTTTTCCCTTCTTCTCTCAGAGGGGAAGTAAGTTTGTAAAGCGCTTAGAAGATAAAAATCATTTTCTGTGCTGAGTACTGTCTGTTGGCTTGGCTGGGAAATGAAGTCTGGAATCACTCTGCATTCCCCTTGGAGGATTAAGTCAAAAGAACCACTGAGGGGTCCTCCTTTGGATCTCTGGCCCCAGGGAGGGCAGAGTGGGGGGTGACAAGGTGGGTCACACTGTGTGTGAGTCTGGGAGGTGGCGGACAATGACCAAAATGCACTCTGTGAAACTGAGGGCAGAGGACATTGAGGATGTGATTTAGCTAAGATTAGATATGGAGGAGATTTTAAACCTCATTATTTTGTCTGGGTATGGCAGGATTGTCCCCTATGGGGCTTTCCTCAGTTCTTTATCTACACCTGCTTTTAAATGACTCCTGAAAGAGCAGAAAACAGTGAAAAAACCCCTTTCCTTTGATTTCTCTTCAGCTGGGGACATCCGTCGCCCAGGATTGTAACCATAGGTGTTCAGGCAGGGGGGAGGCGTACATCACTTCAGCCCCATGGTAGGATATGAAAGGATTAAATCCTTTCCTAAGCAAAGTGGAAGGTCCCCAGGTGTCTTCTCTCAGGCTCAGAGATTGCAGTGGGAGAAGGAAGCAGGATCCAGCTGGGTAAGAGACCTCATCAAGAGGATAAAAGCATTTAGGGTAAAGGACAGTCTGTCTCCCTGAGTAGGGGAAGTAATCAGTGAGGATGTGCAAGGGTCTCTCAAAAAGCCCTAGGCAGGCAATGCGTGTATCAGAAAAGAATTTCCAGGCACTGGTGAAGGGGAACGAGCTGAAAGCGTTAATTAGCTCCCCTCTCCATCCTCCCCCTCCCCGTTTCTGTTCAGATAGTATGTATTCCCTTTCTTATAACTAGCACTGCTTTCTTCTTTCTCTTTTTTTTT